>CABFOQ010052658.1:1783-22345 GCA_900660455.1 Gephyroberyx darwinii
CTACAACATTGTTTGCATTTCCCCCATCCTGTGGAATCAGTGAGGGCACCTACACTTTCTCTGAACCATACCTGACAACTTGTGAGGCTTTGATGAGGGTAAACTATCATTTTTTGCACAATTATATATATATATATATAGAGAGAGAGAGAGAGAGAGAGAGAGAGAGAGTGAGAGCGAGAGGGATAGAGGGGTGGATGTTTAAAAACACTTATATCCATGGATGTATGGATTTGTCCATGTGGCACTGATCCTGTCAGAGGTTTTCCACACCAGCACGTTCTCTCTCTTGCTTCATAGCATGTGAATGTCACTCCCAGCAACAGGAAAGCTTGGTCATTTCCTGCCGTAGCAGCCCCATCCTCACTCCATCACTCTCTCCCTCATTAAAAAATCACTTGCATTCAGCATGTCAGCATGAATATATAAATACATGGCTCTGTAGATGAGAGGCTCTCAACATAGATCTTGTCTTCTAAACACACACACATACACACACACATTTCACTTTTTTTTCTGGGACCTTCTAGGTAAAAAATTTAATTTCAGGTACTGTTTTCCCTCGGTGTCAGGCCCTCCTCCCTCTTTTTTGCACACTCTTTCCAAAACAGTGCTTGAATTGCACATGAAGACATGCCTTTTGGAAAGGCTGAGACAGTTAATATGCTGATGAAGACCAAGATGGAGGAGAAGATAAAGGAAGGGAAATAGTGTATTGCCTAATGTTTTGAAATGGATATGAGATGGATGCAAAAAGAAGAAGAAAAGGAAAGAAAGGGGAGGAGTAGAGAATGTGCCTTTGCGTGTTGGTGTGTGCACGCATGCGTGTGTGAGTATATCTGTAGGATTTTGCACAGTGCTAGTGCCTGGGCTCAGTAGCACTGAAGCATGTATTGTAATCAATAGCACTTCAGCCAGAGAGCAAATCAATGGAGACCGCACTGTAATGGAATTCATGGTGTAAGGAAAGGCAGAGGGGATGGGTGTGTGAAGAGATAGAGAGAAAAGAGAAAAAGAAGTGAATGTATAGCAAGAGAGGAAGGGGACGTGAAATAATATGAAAAAGAACAATTGGGGAAGCTTGAATATATGTAGAGAAAATTAGAGAGAGAGAGGTAACAGAAAGAGAAAAATGACAATATTAAGGTAGGTAAAAGCAGAGGGTTAAATTTAGGTACAATGTAGAAAAAAGCCGGGAGTCATTAATCATTGTAGGCAAATTTCTGCATAATTGTGCTCCCTTATTGAGCTTGTTTAAAACCCTTGTGAGGCTTAAGCTTCACTGGGAAAACGAAATGTAAGACAGCCAAAAACATAGAACAAATTAAGGAGAGCAGGATGGGAAGAAGATCCAATCATGTGTGTTTATGTGCAGGAAAAGAAAATCACATACAAGCATGTAAAAATGTGTGTGTGTGTGTGTGTGTGTGAATATATACTCAGTTTCAAATAGTTCACTTGTCTTATCTGTCTCCCTTGCTTATCTGACCTCTGAAATGAGCTGACAGCAATATAGTGCAGAGATGACTCCTGCCCTCTCATTTATTGGAGTTTATTTGGGGTCTGGTGTACATCAATAGACAGACTTTACTTCCACTGAGACCTGAAAACAGTTTTACTACAACAGTGGTGAAACAGTACGCTGTATTTTGTAACACCAGAGCACTTGTCGTTTTAATGTTATCTGTTATCACAGCTATGCTGATGATACACAACTTTATCTTTCATTCCAGCCAAACGTCCTCAGCAAAGCGGCAACTCTTCACGACTGTCTTTCTGTGCTTAAAGATTGGATGTCACAAAAGTTTCTCCAACTTAAGTCAGAGAAAACAGGGTCTTGTCACTAGTTCTGATCACATAAGAAGCAAAATTCAACAGTGCATTTGTCTGTTAGCTTGCAATGCTAAATCCATTTCCAAGAATCTAGATGAAATTTTTGATTTATATATGAATTTTCAGCAACAAGTTAAAAAAAAACTCTCAAACTGAGAATTGCTAAACTGTATTTTATTTTTTCAGAATCTTGAGTTATTCATGCTTTTGTGTCTTGACTACTGCAATGTCTTGTTTTCCTGCTTTAGCATCTTCAGTGGCCCAGCTCCTACAGAACACTGTAGCAAGGTTGTTGACTAAAACATGTCCCAAGTCCCACATCACCCCAATAATGGCCTCCATTCATTGGCTGCCAGTCAAATATATAATTGGTTTGAAAATTGTTTTAATCACCTACAAGGCATTACATGATTTACCGGGTTATATAATTGAGGTTTTAAATCCCATGTGAGCAGCCACGTATACTCAGGTCCTCTGGCAGAGCTCTCAAGGTCAAGGATGAAAAGAAAAGGTGATCAGGTATTTGCAGTTAAAACACCTAGACTGTGGAACAGCCTAGTCAGGATGGAAAATACTGTCAGCTTAAAAGAAAAAAAGGTTGCTTTGATATGTTAAATAAAAGTACTCCACATATGATGGAAATTACATTAACTGTGCTCAAAATGCGCCAGTGAAATGCTACTGAGACATGATTCACTAGACATTATGTATATCGGCAGCTATCAATTAGTGTGACCTAGATATAAACATTGAGGCATTCAGTCAATAAATGTAGTCAATGCTGAATGTAACCTTTTAAAAGTATAAAATGACTTGCAGGCAATGCTTGCCGTTGCACAAACTGATGAATTGAAACTGAAGGGCAGTGAGTCTCCAATCTGTCTCCAGGCTGCAGCTGGGCTTTGTTGGTGTCTGCGTGGTCCCTCACTCCTAGGATGATGCTGACTGAGCTGCTGTTTGCTGTGATGCCCCACATCAGATCTGGATGTCCCACCCAAATAAACGTATTATGTACTCTGTTTTCCCAAACTCGCCATCTATTGCACACCAGACCGTCCTGGTAGGGGGATCCCTCTCTGAGTAGCCCCTCCCAAGGTTTCTTCCATTTTTTTCCTGAAAGGTTTTTTTTTTTTTTTTCCTTTTCCTATGTGAGGGTCCAAGGCAGGACCACCATTTATTGTTTTCACACTTTGGTTATTGTGAAGCTCTTTGAGAGATTAAGGGCTATACAAATAAATGTGATTTGATTGGATTTGTATGGCAAGAGATACTGTGGAGCATGTTAACCTGCTCCAATCTCCAATACGACGTCCTGGATATACTGCTGCAATACCACAATTGACCACTGTGGAACCAGAACAAGAACAACTGCCAGAAGGGAAGAACAGTCTGTGTGCTCAAATAAACATTTCTTGGCTAAATACAGGAACAAACACACTCACACACAGACAATAGGGATGTGACAATAGGGAGTATGTGAGGAAGTCTAGATGATGTACTATTACACAACTAATCACATCTGAGCTCACTCACACACACTGAAATATGATTGTTAAAAATCGCACTGCTATCCACAATCACTCTCACACTATACTGACTAATTTTAAGTAATCTTAAATGACTCCGGAAAGACTTGCAAATCTCAGGGAACCACATAGACAGCCTGGTCGACACCTGTGTGTGTGAACGCATGCAATAAGTGCCGCCACCCAAACAAATAAAACCCAGACAATTGGGAGAAAAACACAAACAGACAGAGATAAAACTACAACTATAAGTCACCAAAGTTAAAAAGCTTTCTGTTTATTGAAAAGAACCAAAGCACCTCTGACTGCATTATTATTATTTGTTTGTAGATAGATAATACTCTGTATCTGTGTGTGTGTGTGGTGTGTGTGTGTGTGTGTGTGTGTGTTGAGCAGCAGTTTAATGGGGATTGATAATAATGCGTTTGTGAGTGTTTTCTGATGAGCTGGGAGATGAGAGGGTATCTCTCTCAGCCTCACATACATATTAATAACAGTTGGGGTGTTTGGAGGGAATACTACTGCTCAGCTATTATGGCATTCATACACACACACTTATACATAAACACATGCACATACACACAAGGGTGCTTAAACACAAACACAAGAATTTTCTCCTTTTCCCTCCCTATGTCTCGCACATAAAGATGCATAAACACAGGCAGCCTATTGCTCCCCCTCACACACACACACACACACACACACACACACACACACACACACACACACACACACACACACACACACAGATTGTGGCTTCTCTCTCTGGGTTTGATAAACTTGCTTATGACAGCTAATAACTCCCCTATTCCCCCTGGTCTTAATTAGGGCCAGTTATTACAGAGTGTGTTTGATTCTCTCTCTCTCTCTCTCTCTCTCTCTCTCCTCTCTCTCTCTTTCACTCACACTGTTGCACAGCTTGATTCATATGTGTTGTTGAGGGAGAAAAGCAGACAGGAAAAGAGGAGAACTTTGAAAACTCCTCTCTGCTTCTCTGTCGGGGGTCTGTGCATCCCACAGACTCTTACACACACGCACACACAAACACACACGCGACACAATGAGTACTGCCTGCGTCACAAGGCTGCTTCCTTTCTTCTCTTTTGCATAGGTTTCTAAATAGACTCTAGATAATTTCTACACTGTCTTGTGTGTTGGCATAGCTGCCTTTTCCTCAGTACAAAGTTGTAGGAGAGATGGAAGGGAGACATGAACGGGACATGAACCAACAACATCATTGCTGTCTAATACAAACTTTTCAAAAAAGTAAGAAAAAACAGCCTGTTTTTCTCAATGATGTTCATGGATGTTTTTTAAATTATCGAGCCCATTTTCAAAGGGTTTCATGGGCCCAGGGTCATGAAACTAGTTTAAACACACAAAGAATGGTCTTACCTTTCATTTCAGGAAGAAAAATTAAAATGGCTGAAATTGCAGTTAAGAGGTTTCAGAGATGCTGTGGTACAGGCCTAATCATAATTAACCTGGGAATAATTCTAGTCATCTTTTTTGAACCCCTTGGGAATGAAGGTTGTTCTGCACGATGCCGTATTTGCGTATCTGGATTTGTTTGAGTTGAACAATTATGAGGTATACACACAATAATTTAATTTTAAGCACACAACCCGGAAAATAGGGAAAAACACCTTTTCAAAATGACTTACAGATCCTGCTGTAACACAACAAAATGTACAAAATAAAGTTATCCATTATCCAGTAACAACTCATTATTTATCACTATCAGACACTGTATTTGCTCATTCATGACTTTTAGAGTAAAATAATGGGGAACTGAAGTTGAAGTTACTTCTGACGCCTTTGATTATATAACATTACAGATTATTTAATATAAGGAATATTGTAATCGTACAGTTGTGATTCTGAATTATGTTTTTTTCAACAAAAATCACAGATATCTTGTATATTTTATGATTGCTTATACTGTACAACACAGAGTGCTGCCAGGTGATTTTCAACTAAATCTATTGTTTTGTTTGGTTGATATAAGACGTGTTCCCCTTGTCAGTTTGGTTAACTTCCTCTTCAGCTTTCTATATCTTTGAGACAGTAGATCAAAATATAAACAAAGCCAGTAGTTGTGCACCATGGCACAATAGGCGATACCATGCTGGAATCTGGCTTTTCATTTATTACTGATCCATTCTCATTTCACTACTTTATCCAAATCATTCACCAGCTATCATCCATGTAATTGCAATTCCAGAGTCTTGTTCCAAAATGAAATATCCAGCATTTGGAAAAGAGTGCCACCTTCTCTACTAAAATGATTGACAATATAAAAGAAAACAGTGCTTGGAGAAACAGTGTTTTTAGAATAAGTTAAGTCCTTGAAAGGTAGAATTCTGTTACTGGTTACTTTATATTTGCGAGACATCAAATGAGGAACTTCAGGTAAGGATTTTTTTATCTGTTTTTATGAGGCTGTCTGTTTCTCCTCCATTGTAGCCCACATGCTCACAACTTATTTAAACTATTTAATATTTCATATGATGCCCCCAATGCATGGCACAGTAAAAACAACAGTGAGAGAAGGAGGGAATGCTAAAGAGACCAAAGAAAGAAAGGAATAGTTGAGAGCTTATCCAGTTGAATCAGTGGCAGCTTGGTTTGATGGGTGACCTCATGTATTATGTAAAAACTATCCATGGTCCCAACATGATGTCATGATCTGAGAGAAGAGCATGTAGTGAGACTCCAAACATTAAATATTCATCACACACACACACACACACACACACACACACACACACACACACACACACACACACACACACACACAGACACTATATTACAGCATATTAATTGGCAGTTTTGATTGCTGTAATCTTGACTTGGACAGATGGCTGAGAACATTACATACCAGTATACAACGGGCAATATATATATATTGTGAAAGATCAAGATCAAGGAGCAGTTAACTGCCCACCACCCCCATGAAATGGCCTCAAGTTTCAGCACTGACTCTTACTGCTGTTACTTTCTGTTCACCTTCATGCACCAACCACTCTCTTTTTTTGTTGTAAGTTATTTTATAACTTATTTGCTGTGATACATTCCACTGTGGCTACAAACTCGCCATAAAGCTTTGTTTGGCAGTCAACATCAGTTGGCCGGAATGCACAGTTGAGGGCTAAACAATTGAACAGCAGTGTTCAATATAATTGCTTGTTGGAGTCAATCTCAATACACATCAAACACTTCAAAATAGGCTATAACCTTCTGTCAAACAGGGATAGACCAAGTGGCCGTGCTGACATACAAAATAGTGTATGCACAACCAGAATAATCGTATCTCAGGTGCAAGGTGAAACTGAAGTCAATACTGAAAAATAAAGGGATACCACTATTTTGAAGTTTGCTCCCAGTAACCTTTACTTGTACTCCTCACCAGGCAATACCTACTATAAAATGTCTGGTGAAAACCCACTTTGGGTTGAAATGCTGAATGAAGGAATTAGAATTCATTTCTCTTTTAAACAGCTTATGGTTCTCACAGTGACAGGCTTTAGTCAATGATTGAGTCACACTGCTACACTAAGAGATTGCTGTAAATTAATAGCCAAATTCCAGCAGTAGTGCACTGTTTCCCTTTAATACTGCACTATGAACAACAATGTATTCTGAGGCAAATGTTTGAACCACATGTCAACTGACTGTCAGCAAGTGTGCAAATGTCCACCTCAGTAGACGTAAGCTGAACGATCCACCCACGCAAAATTTCCTGTTGCCATCCTACACATTAGACAGTGAGTTTCAATTTATTTGAGATGTAAAACTTTTTGGGATTATTATTAGATACTTTTTTGGTCAGTGCATCATTTGCATCACTAATGCTAACATTTAGTGGTAGCAACATTCGGCAGCTAAGTTAAGCTAGCTAGTAGCATGCAACCATTTGATGGTCTTATTGTGAGAATATTGGACTTGAGTAGTCATATTATTGCTAATGTTAGTTTGTAGTGTTGCATGATCACAATGGGCCTCATTCATGAAACATACGTATGATCAGATTTGATCGTAAAGTGTTCATGCGAACGTTTCTACGAACACAGTCTCATTCATCATTTTTGTTGGCATCTGAATTTGTTCAGTGGTACGATCAAAACCTACATATGTTTTAAAACATATGGTAATGCCTTATTCTTTAAGCAAAATCAATCACAGTAGTGTCAAACCTCATTAACAATGGTGCATGTTTCTGCTGAAACAGCATTAACAGCATTAATCATTTCTTGCCATGCTTTACTGTGACTCCGCTGCTCATGCTTTTGAAATTTTTTTTCTCATGTGCACATGAGCGCAGAACTTCAACTTGAACAGGCACGTGCATCCAGTTTACCAACAATTGGCATTCATCATCTGATACACCTGGGGTACGCACAAACCCACTTTTTCCTGTGTTCTGCGAATCCCACATTGGTTTTTTTTCATATGCACATGAATACAAAAAATTTAAGAAAGGTTTTGTGAATGAGGCCCATTGTGTGTTGCTATGACTGTGCTTTCTGCATGAACTCTGATTCTGTTGTTCCAAACGTGAGGCAATCATAAGGTGTGTGTCTGGCTCTCTAACAGACATTGAGGTAGGGTTGGGCGATATGACTTTAAAATGATATCACAATATTTTTTTAGGTAGAATGACGATATAACGAATGACAATCTATCTCGATATAGCTTCAATTATTCTATTTAAGGTCATAACCACATACAAAGTCACACATTGAAGTAAAACATGTTTTATTCACTTAGTTTTTCAAAATAACTGTCATAATTTAACAAATAAATAATAATATAGTAATATCAAATAACTAAATCAAGCTCAAAAAGAGCTAGCACAAAATGCGCATGTAGCGGACTTGGGGTAGGGTGTGGGTGAGGCGTAAGCTGGATCCAGGAGAGAGTTGAGTCAGTGGACTGATTCTCCCTGGATCCAGCACCGGCTGCAGCCAATTAAGGCTGATTGCAGCTGGGCCCTTTTAACCAGTGTGTGCATGTGTGAACGGGTCTAGATGAATTGTTTTCTCTGCTCTCAGCCATTTCACACAGGGAACGATAACGATTTAAACTCTGTAAAAAACTGAATATCTATGAATTTTCATATCGTTCAGTAAAATTATATCTATCATATCAGAGAACTCGATATATCGCCCAGCCCTACATTGAGGCACTTCGTTGGAAACAACTCTGGGAGAGGAACATCACACAACAACACATGCAGTCTGGCCTACGTTAATCCTCACTCTCAACCTCACTCTTAAACCTTCTTTCAGCCAGGACTGGCCATTCCTACACAGCCCCTTTCCCAACTTTAAGACCACTTCACTACTTTTGAGAGGTAAAAACAGCTCACTTGTCATTCACTTGAAGCCCCAGGCCATAACCCCCTTGGAATACTGTCACCCCAATACTGGCTTTGTTTATGTTTTGATTCATTGGGCTGAGGATGATGTCTTTTGATATTGATTCAGAGTTTGTGATACAAGGACTGACAGTGTGGGACAGATAAATGTGTCTTACATGCATTTTGTACGCCTTTGGAATGGTTGTAAACACAGCAAAACAAAGCTGTTTTGAGTTATGATGTCCTATAAAAGTGTCCAAAAGTGTATTTTAAAGGGTCCATAGTTTTCAATTCTCCTCAAGTAGCAGTTGTTTATCTTGGATCTGTTTGCCTTTCAAGTTACTGCGTATCGTGTTGTGCATTATTTTGTAAATAAAGACAGGCGCTTTTTTGTTAAAGGGGACCTTTTTCCTTTCTTTGGCAATTTTTGTTATGTAGAGGTGTTGTGTCAGGAAAATGGATTAAAGTCAGTGTAAAATGTGCTTGCCAGTGCTTATTCATGTTGTCTCTTTCACTCAGTCCCACACACTCAGTCTCAGTCTCAGTCACAACACATAGATTGCGATCTGGCCATTTTTGTTTTACAGCTGTATTGCAATGGGTAATTTGTACCAATATTACAAGGCTTTGTTGATACTGTTTTTGAATAAACAGGTTTGACTATACACTTGATTATGTAGTTTCTCAATCCCTTCATTATATGTTCATGTTAATGCACATATACTGAAGTATATAATTTGTGTGTTTAACAGAGAATATCATATCTAATTTAGATTATACAGTAAAAGAACTGTTACATTTACCATAATTGGCTGTCACTCATGCTGCCAGTAATGTACTATATATGCTAAAATGACAACACGGTACGGTATTTGTGGATACAGTAAATTCTGTATCTATAGCTAACAGTAAGAGTGCTGTTAAAAACGGTAGTGTCCTGTAATCTCAAATAAATACAGCAGTGTGCTGTATTTCTGTATCACAGTAACAAACTGTAAACGTAGTCAACAGAAAAACACTGAAAAAAACATCAATGAGTAAGTTGCTGACAACCCTGCTGCCAGTATTTTACTGTCATTCCAACAGTAAAATCTTTTACAGTGTATGTACAATTTGTTGTATGTTGTCTGTACAGGTTGTAAGACCTAGTACAAGTGGACCCAGAAGCAGACAAAAGGCTGGAGGTAGGTTTTACTGGCGAGTCATGAAGAACAGATACACAGGCAGACAAAGGGAAACAACTAACTGACTGGAAGTAGACTGAGGCGTACTAGAGTAGCAGAAGTGTCAGTTGACGAAACAACAAGCTAGCACTGAGCTGACTGGAGGCAGAGCTTAAATACATGAGATCCATAAATACATCTACAGAGAACTGTAGATAGACAGGGAGAGAGACTAGATTACAGAGGCAGGAGAGGAGGAAGGCAGCCGTGACACAGGTCAGGACTGACACTTCAACACCAAAGACACACAGACACAAGCACACACATCGGTAACCAGGTTAATCGCTGACATGAATTTCTTCATTTTTTGACCCTTGTTGAGTGACACTTACGGGGGGGGGGTCATTACAGAAATCCAGATTACATTGTAATTGAGCCTTCACTTCATTGCGTATCATGGTGCACAGTTTAAAAAAAAGAGAAGAACAAGAGGAGAAAAGAGTGAAAGACAGAGGTAAATGTCATCATGAACATTTTTATTGTGTTATGTGACATTTATGACTTGTAAAATCAACATAAGTGGGTTTCTAGTACACTAGAGATTTCTAGGTAGCTATTAGTTTGATTTTACTAGCCTGCATACCATTTAGCTGATATTCCATAGCCAGAAAATAAGCTATCAGGGCTTTTTATCACTCTGATTTGTCGCTATTACATGAGTTGTCACACTTAATAAGTCATAAAACCTTTATTATTCACCTAGTTAACTTCATCCAAGAATGCAGGCTGCATTCACCATCTTACTTAAAAGTTTGGGCCTTGTTTATTTGAGCTGAGCTCTCTGAGGGTTTGCAGCAAAACATCTTTCCTACAATACTCACTGATGTAATGTCTCTGATCCTGTTTGCCAATTAAATGTTTTTAATATTTGCATTAAGGTTGAAATTGTAAATTAGAGTGTCCAGGGACACCATTAGTTCTCTCTCAGTCTCAGTTGCAAGGAAAATTGAATGGGTTGTATTTGTATGTCATGCTAGTAGACAAGATTGTAAGTTTTGACCTAGACTGATTAGAGTAAGTTATAGCTTGAGTTAAGGGTGATAGGCGTTTAGTTTTCATGTGAATGAAAAGGCCTAATTAGATTTCTGCTGATACAGAGGTTATGTGCTGTAGCTTAGTGATGTGTGTGTGTGTGTGCGTGTGCATGTTTGGGGAGGGGTTAATTGCATGGTCTCGTCTAGGGCATGTCACATTCTAGTGCATTTCTCAGTGTATAAACTTAGTGCTGGTATTTCTTATCATTCAAGGTCTTTGTTGACAATGAGCAATGACTCAGATGTCCCTGACATAAGGGCCAGGTTGAGCTGCAGCATTTGTGCATTCTGATGTACCCACGTTGCACACGTTTTGTCGAGCAAACTCCAATACTGTACTGTTTTCTGCCTCTGCCGACCTTTATTGTCTGGACTGTTTTGTTCCTGATCCAAAATTGGCTGCTTACTGAGACTTTGAGTCTGACTGAGCTCCAAAACCGCAGAACCCAGATTTCCAATCCTTCATGAACATGTAAAGCTTACTGGAATCAAGATTCAGTTTAGGGGTATTCCTTGCTTTTTTCCCAGTTACAAAACGTACAGTGCTGTGTTGTTTTTGTGAGTGTGATTGAGCTATAGTTTTATTGCACAAGCCACAGTAATCTATTTGAAAGCTTATCATAAACTGTCATCGTTTGGTTCTAGTAGGAGACATGTGACACTTGGTTAGTGAAATGGATGGACTGTGACCTTGTGGTATTGTACTCTATGGCTATAGTAATCACCATAAACGTATCATTCATATTACTTACACTCAATTTTAATGCTGGACAACTATCTATTACCATAACTTTCATCGACAGCTCACACACACACACACACACACACACAAACTCATGATCATGAATATCTCAGACTAAGGATTGGACAGCTCATTGAGTCGCCATTAAAAGAAAGAGCCTTCATTAGTTAGGATGTCCTATTCTAAAAGGACACCTACTGTGCAGGTCCGTGTGTGTGTGTGCGTGTGTGTATCTCAGAGTCGTTGTTTGAGACATATGCATCCAACCATCCAACGGATCATCCACCACAACACACAAGGTGTATTCATTAGCAGGAGGGTTGCCAATCCCTGCACTTGGGAGACTCAGTGAAGCATTCATGGCTATTCCTGCCTACAGAAAATAAAAACAGATTGGGAGAGAGTAGGAGGAACGGGATGGAAGAATACAAGCGGAACATTAAAGACCATTCCAGAACAGAGCGATAGCAACAGAACAGAACAGAGCGATAGCAACAGAACAGAGCGTTAACAACAGAACAGAACAGAGCGTTAGCAAGGAACAATGAGCTCCTTTCAGCGACAACAGGATGGGAAATCAACGCAGAAAAACACTCAAAAATGTGTCAAGGCCAGTAATTTTACAGCAGGAAGGACAAAGAATGATGGAATTTATGTTCAATATGTGGGACATTGTATTATGCTGAGGAGGCTTCTATCACAAGGAGTGATTCTCTCTTCTCTCAGTTTCTCCTCTCATATTCAGAATGGTGATAGACACTATCTCTCATTAGCTTACTTGTATTAGTCCCCTCTGCTTTCCTCAGAAAGAAATAATATATATATTCCACGGGTCACCTGTCAAAAATCTGCAGTTATAAAAACAAGCCCTCTGCAATATTCTGCAGGGTACTATTTTAGCCAAACAGAATTGCCGCAGTCAGTCAAACATGATTTAACTCCAGAAAGAAAAAGAAAAAAACCTTTACTGGATTGCACCAAGGGTACTTTAGTCAATAAAGAGAAAAACCTGACATAAAAGACTGAAATAACATTTATATCAGTTATAAAACTATGCTTTACCTGGGGAACTTAGCCTGGGATAGCCTGGTCCCAGCCCTCCGAAACACCATGCCTATTTTTTTAAATTTGTTGGCACGTTGTAGTCTAGTTTTTCTTTTTCTTTTTGTTAAATAGGTGTGGACTTTCTGGCATTCTCAATGGATTAGCCACTTTCTGGGCAGAGCCTTGGTGATGGCCTAATCAAAAACTGCAAAGGAAGAAATGCAACTCAGTGGCAGATTGGTAAACATTGATCTTGCAATAGAAGCCACTATTAAAAAGCTGAATATACTTGCTCTAAAAGCAGAGCAGCACACGGTTTTAAAAGCTTTTATTCAGGGGAAGGATGCTTTCGATGTCTTGCCAGCGGGCTATGGTAAAAGCTTAATATATCAACTAGCCCCACTAGTGCATGAAGAGACGAGTATTGTCACGGTCATGTCTCCCCTCGTAGCACTCATGGAGGACGAACTGAAAGAGGCTACCAAGCTCGGGAAGATGATGACTGGGGTCAGTCAAGAGGATGGTATGTTGAATGGACAAAGATGGCTTTTGTTCGGGAGCTCTGAAGTGTGGCTGCAAAATGATAAGTGGAGGCAGACATTACATTATGAGTCCTACAGGAGCAGACTGCGTGGCATCGTTGTTGATGAGGTCCATATTACGTATTAATGGTAAATTCGTATTGTGATTCTAATAGAATGATATAGAGAACTTTTCTGAGGCAGTGGAGGTCAAAATTGCCAAGCTAATGAAGCCAACTCAAGGTGTAGGATAACATGCTGTGTTGAATAAATCTCTGATGTCTCGTCTCTTTGTTCAGCAGAGCAGTTTATTTACATGCAGCATGGAGAGAAGTACACAGATGCAGAATGGAGAAATACCTAGACAGTGGTTATATAGAGAGAGTGTAAGGCAGGGATGGAACTACGCCCATCCTCAAGGTTATTCTTCTAAACCCAGTGGGAACAGGTTTTAGCCGGCTGTGTGATATGTTTCTCATCTTTACCAGATTCAGTACTTTCCCACACAGTTACATTGATCCTAGGTCATGTTATTATACAACATTAAGATCATAATAGCACTTAAAGGTGAAGGCATAATGGTTAAGGCATCATTTCTTCCACCCGCTGTCATGTGTTTATGCTTTACGCAAAGAATTTAAATTCAGTTTTAATTCAATTTCAGCTTGGATGAGACTAGTTTTACCTGAGGTTATTTGTACTCTGATTTTTACAGGAGTTAAAAGAGGCTGGAACTTTTACAGGCATGGGTGCACACAGTCCATAAAAATTACTGCCCTTGCAGATTCGAACAGGACTAAAATTACAGTCATGCTCCGGTAATGATTATTGACTCCATATCCCCCTGTAAAATCAATCCTGTCCAAATAGGGCTATAGAAGGCAACTAGATGGTCCTAGATAGTCCTCGTGACCCCTGAATCATAAGGTGGGCACAGTGCATTTAATGACCAATTCAGAGGGCTGGTACCAGGCAAAGGCTGGCTTGATTGTGAGTGATAAAAGCTCAGCTGTCTTTCAGTGACACCAGGAGATCTAGAGGTGGTGAAAGGAAACTGCAAAGAACTATTTATGATTTTCTGCACGATTCTATACTGTTCCTATTTTTCTGCGGCATAACCCATCTTCAGTGAAGCAACCGATTTTTGCAGAGAAATCCGCCATAATGGTATGACAGCCACCCAGAGGGGGGTCTCTCTTCCTTTAGTTGTGTGCAAGAGAAGCTGCACATGTGCGTTCCAGGCCACATGTATGTCTCTTTCAAAGCATCTGAAGCTACTGACTTGATTGCGTTGAACATATTGCACAGTGTGCTAATGGGTGAACCGGCACTTACTCTATCACTAGAACATGTGAACAGTGTAAATGGAAAAGCTGCTGGTAAGAATATGGGCAGCACAGACAGTACTTACACACACACACACACACACACACACACACATAGAAGGTCATAAGCACACACACGTTAGCTTGTGCACACATACACAAAAACACACACACACACAAACAAACTGGATGCTGGGGAAAAATTCAACAAAGCCTTGGCAGTTATTAAAAGTAATAATGCCTTGAACAAAAAGGTTTGAACTTGAAACTTCAAAACAAAAGGGCCGGTTCACACGGAGCACAACGTAGTCTTTAAAGTGAAAATGAAGCGAGTTGCTACTTGCTGAAGCCTCTCTCTTATCACAAGCTCCATACTATGCCAGCATTGTCCAGAGCCGCAATTAGGCTTGTTAAGTAGCAGATCTTGGCTCGCAGTTTGATTGTCACCGTTGTAGAATATAATTCAGAAAACCATATGTTTCCATGTGACATCTGTAGCTTAGATTGGTTCTCTGAGAGTAATCCTTTAATTGTTTTATCATCTTGGGTTACTCTTGGGTCAGTCTTAACGTCAGCAAATGTCCTCCTTCACCTTTGACTTCTTTCTGTTTTTATTGCTTTATTACCTTAGTTATTTTGTGTTTTTATTGTTTTAGTGTAGTTAGTTTAGACCTATATAAGCTCCTCTGTAATGTATGTATGTTGGAGAAGGTTTGCCACCACACCATCACTGTTGTGGTCTCGCATTCTTTCTTCCAGTATATACATATTAAATCTACTAACCAAATTGTTCTCTTGTGTCTGCTGATGATTGACATTAAGGTTGACGAACCTAGGTTGATTTCCACCACAAAACGTATATACTGACTGTACCAACTATTAGGAACATCTGCTCTTAGTATGAACTAGACTGACCAGGTGAATCCAGGTGGATTTCTTATCGATTTCACCTTAAATCCCCTTTGATCATCAAAGGGAGGCAGAAGTGAAGTGGAGGAGACAGGATAAAGGAGGATTAAGGCAACAAAGACATGGATTGTGCAAAAGGGGGCACAACTCAATAATAGGAACGGCTTCCAAATATTTTGTCTAAGTCCCCCATCATGCGTCTAGTTCTCATTAACGCTGCAGTAGTGGCTAGTCTTTTTCAAGTATTGTTAAGCTGAACTGGATAGGCATGTGTGAAACTTTCTTGTGCCTGATTGTGCCTTGTGCATGATTGCTCTACTTGGATGAACGTGAACAAATACACAGATTTTTTTCTTCTTCACAGGGCTTTGCACATTGGCAAATCAATATACAGAACAAGATGTGAACAGCTTAACTGGAAATAATTCAAATGAAAAGAGAAAAACGATCACAAAAACACCATAAACAATTTATCAATACACAACACAACAACTTTTGTTACAGAAGTAACCAGCATCTAGTGATCGGAGGGTGTATGGTGTTATACATGGTGGCTTAAAATATGATATTTTATGGGTATGAGCCCATATAGTATTTCATAAGTTAACAGAAGCACCTTGAAATCACATCTGGCATGAACTGGGAACCTGTGGTCAACTTTTCTTGTTTTGTTCAATATTT
The DNA here is from genome assembly GCA_900660455.1 of Gephyroberyx darwinii. Taxonomy (NCBI): domain Eukaryota; kingdom Metazoa; phylum Chordata; class Actinopteri; order Trachichthyiformes; family Trachichthyidae; genus Gephyroberyx; species Gephyroberyx darwinii. The sequence goes on from CABFOQ010052658.1 coordinate 17,984, forward strand.
TGGCAACAGCTGAAGATTTTTTTATGCTTGCATTAGATTAAACCAGAGAACAGGATGTCAAGTCTTGCTGATACAAATAAATGTATCAAAGTATCCACGTCTGGCGTTGTTAATATACAGTCATGCTTGAAAGTTTGTGAACCCCTTGTGAAATTATAGAAATTTTGAGTTTTTAATCATGCTTTCATTTTTTAAGCAAAAGTAAGTGAACCTCATCTAAGTGGAACAGGTGGTAAATAATTGGGCATGAAGTTAACCAATAAAAGGTCAGATCTTTGTGGAGGAGTTTGTGTGGCACTCCCATAAATACAGTTGAGAAACCTGGTCAGTTTGGTGTTACTGACTGAAGGAGTTCACATATTTTTCCACACAGGGATATATGAGTTTGTTAAAATACACAATGAAAGTGTATCATATATTTTTGTGCATGCTCTTTATTTGGGATCTTCATTAAAATTGGAGGTTTAGATAAAGGATTTTATATGTTATTCCTCTATATGAAATATTGACCATGCCCTGTAGGGGTCACAAACCTTCAAGCATGATTGCAGGTTGAATTTTAACAATATTGCAAAGATGGTAAATGCAGTTTTAGTAATATCCTTGATGAGCAACTGAAACGAGAGAGTAGGGTCGAATGTAACGGGACAGGACTCTGGGAAATGTTTTGGATATTGTCTCTCAATCAGCACTGTATTGATTTTCTTCCCAGAAGAAGTCATTGTCCTCCATATAGCTGAGTATTTCCTCAATTCTGGGGAACTGCAGCAGCATATTCGTTGGTAATGCTTTTACCGTCACCACCACCATTTCCATTTTCTATGATGAGGGTCTCTTAGTATTGCAGTTCCATTACTGGAAGTGCCTTCTGCTCATCATCCCATTCTGACTCTCTAGACTGAGTCTCGTGATATTATACCCATTCTGGAGCAATACCTGTTCCAAACCTGAATTTGACCGCTCATTCCCTCTCTCCTCCTGAAGTCCATTTCAGGAGCTGCCTCTGCTTCCCCAAATGGGGTATGGCAAATCATTATGCTCATTCTTTCTAGTTCTCCCCTTGTCCTCTTATCTGTACCAGCTCCAGGTGAGCAGCATTCTCATCCTCATCCTCACTTTCACACCTCCTCTTCCAATCCTCTTCTGTCCCCCACCTTATTACTGGGACCTCCTTAACCGCTGGTGTCTCACCAGCCTCTCTTTTGGACTGAAAATGTCACTTCTCTCTTGGTGCTGCTTGCCATCCTTCCTTTTGCCTTTTTAGTTAGTTTGAAATGTGTAAGAAGCTAGTGAGGTAATGACATGCTGAAGTGGCTTTGTGACCAGAAGGTTTCCCTCTTAAATCCCTGGATTCACTGCGTCAGTGCAGCAGCTCACTAGTCAACAGTATAACACTGTGGTAGTACTGTGCACGTAACAGTTTTAATTGTGTGAATGTCTGAACCCCCCCAGCTACTAGAAACTAATTTGGATTGACGCAGGTTGTTACTTTAAGTGAGAATGCATTGTTAGTTGTATCGATCAAGCAAATTGAGAAGTACACCCTTGAATTAGCCTGTGGATAATATTTCAGGGAGAGCAGCATGCTTAACCATTATTTCCAATGTTCACTGTGTGTGTGTCCATGAGTGAATTGTACATGGCAGGAGGGTGAGACCTCTGTAATTGTGGTGGGAAATGGAGGGATAGAGGGATGGGTGAATAAATAATAGATAGAGAGCAGATCGAAGAGATGTCATCAATCCTGTGTTCAGAAATGAGCAATTCCCTGACCCCTCACATCTGAATGTGAATGCTCACACTCACACATAAGAACACACACACACACACACACACACACACACACACACAGTCATACAGACACACAGACACACAGACACACGAGAGAACACACAGTGAGAGAACACCACCCGATACGAGTCCTACAAACTACCACACAGAGACACAACGCACCGCAAAGTACTATACCACAAACAACCACAAAGAAGCACAGGGTGTACCTCAAACTAAATAGACTACATCAATCCTCTTCATTGCAACATTCTCTTTCTCCCTCTCTCTCCCCTCTCTCCCAAAGTGAATGCAGTATGTCCACATCCATCTCTTTAAGTCTTTCTCTCATTTTGTTTTTGTACAATTGTATCCTAGAACTGGTAATGCTTTCTCTTACTCGGTGTGTATTAGCAAGTGGGTATGCAAGGTATTTATGCACACATGTAGTGTATGTGTGTGTGTGTGTGTGTGTGTGTGTGTGCTTCAAGTAGAGACTGTTACGTGTATACACCCCCTGCTATCTGGGCTAGATGACTCAAAACAGATCTGAGGAGAAAACAAGACAACGCAAAAACATGCACTCTGATTGAACCTGTCTCTCTCTGAACTCCTTTCTCAACATTTCCCCTTTAAAAACACCAAACGGGCAAACGAGACAACCGCAGGGCCAAGAACAGACTGTCAAAAAACAAAAAACAAAACAGTGAGCGACTAAAAAGAGGACATGCTCACTTTTTTTTATCTTGCTTTCTTCTTGTTTAGGGGAAATTTTCAGAGCCATACCCGCTAATAGGATGACATCGCATCACATCCCATCGCCTTGGTTACCCAGTTGCCCCGTTTCCATGGCGTCTCAGGGGGAACTGGTTTCAAAAGCAGATTTGATTGGCCGCTGGGGCTGCTTCCCTCTGTGCTGCTAATTAGCAGTCTCATGGCTTCCCTCAGGTCTGTAGTGAAGTTGGTGGGACAACAGGCTTTCATACTGAAATACACACACAAGGAAGCAAGAAAGCATGCATGCGCACACACACACACACAAATATGTGCATACACACACACTTCTCTGTGTGTGGTACTGGAGTAAGGCGTAGACAGCAGGGCAACGGGTTTTCATGCTTTCATCAGGCGAGCTCAACTTGAACCCGACTCTCTCTCTCTCTCTTTCTCTCTGTAGTTCATGTGTGGTGCTTTTCTCCCTTTGTGTTTCATCACTTCCACCCCCCCTCTGCCTCACTCAGGGATGTAATCAGGAAAACAAAAAAAGAGCAGGAGAGAAGCAGGAAGACAGTCATCTCCCTTTAGACATGAATGGGAAATGTATGTCAAAAAAAAATTAAACCCTGAAAAAAAAGAAATGTTGACCCTACAACAGTTTTCCCTTGTTGCTTCATTCTACGATAGCTACCTCTCCCCTTCTCTCCCTCTCTAACTACGTCTGCCCTTGTCTCTCTCTTACTGCCTCTCCCAACTACAGACATGTCCTGTAACTCCCTTTCTGCCTACACCTTGGTCTTGTTCTCTTTTCCTCATCTTCTTCCATCCATCCATCTTCCACCGCCACCCCATACACACACACACACACACACACACTTGAGAAGTAAAAATAGGTGAATAGGTGGCATTAACCTCGGGAATAGATTAAGTTGTTTTTTTCACCTTTGATGCTGCTTGAGGTGAAATTAAATTTAGCCAGTGTTTACAGAGAATAATGTTTACTCTGGTTGTTGAGTATCAGTAAGCTTTGGGAAATACAATGCAGCCGTGTCTGAATGTTTTACAGAGGTGAATGTTCTCAATCGGTATGTGCTGAAGTCAGGACTTGCTAGGACGTGTTAATGAAATATTGACACATGCTGTTTCTCTGGTGCGAGGGATGCTAGGTGAGCTAGAGAGGAAGTAAAGACTGAGAATGAAAACAAATTGGGGGCAACATATCTTCACTGAGCGATACTGTATATTCAGACCTCCAAGTCAGGATTCGTCAAGCCACTTTATTGCCCACATTATCCCTTCAGCGCGTGGGGAATGTCAGTAAATAAAATCCTGGTGAATGCGGATTTTATGGATTTAACATCTATACCTATACAAGGATTTATGAAGGATTTAATCTCAAAAAGCTTTAAATCAATTTTGGATAAAATATTGGTTCCTCGTGTTAATTACTCGATAACAGATGGTTACACCCTCTAAAATGTAAGCCCTACACTAACTAATAACTTCATTAAAATGAATGTGAGGATCACTTTAATGAAGATGTGGTATTTTTCAAGTGGTGGATATCTCAAATTGGAATTAAACTCTTCCCAGACTTTAAAGGCTTATATTCAATCGTACCACCAATGCCTCAGTTGCTTTTCCACTGATGCGCTCCCTTGCACCATGACCTGTTTAAAGATCACAGCAAAATCAAATACGATTCTCTCAAGGTGTATATGGATGAAACAGATTGATGCCATGCATGTAAAATTCATGTTCCACATCAATATCTACTTGCTACGTACATCAGGGCTCAACACCTTCCAAGACTAGCCAGGGCAATGGTGCATTCAAGGTCCTAACATTCAATTTTCAGAGGGACAGAGAGGGCTA
>CABFOQ010052658.1:22365-32731 GCA_900660455.1 Gephyroberyx darwinii
GGACTGGGGCAGCCTTGGTGCTCTGTGGCTGGCCCATCGGGACTGAGGGAGGGGCGTCAGCGGCTGGAGACGGCGCCGAAGAACAGCTGCCGGGCCGGGCTGTTGTTATGTTTCTGGTTGTGGTGCAAGTAAATTTACACTTGACTCTTCTCCTCCCTTGTCTCTGTCTGTCACGGACCCCAGTCGCTACACTGTCATACCTCTTTCTTACCTGTATCATCCGATGAAGTAATCACCGATTTACACGTAAATACATAGAAAGCCAATAAATAAAGAGCCGTCTTGGTCAGCTAGCTTAACATAAGTAACGTGGGCACAATGAGAACGTGACATTGTTTGTAATAGGAAATCTGCGCACACCTGTGTTTTCTAAATATCTTACAGATCAGTGTGTCTGCAAAAGTGTTGAATAAAACTTGTCTCTTTATTTCTTTATCTCATCTCTTTATTTACCTGTGGCATGGAGAGAAGTACACGGATGCAGTTCTCTGAATGGAGAACTACTAGACAGTGGTTATATAGAGAGAGTGTAAGGCAGGGATGGAACTACGCCCATCCTCAAGGTTATTCTTCTAAACCCAGTGGGAACAGGTTTTAGCCGGCTGTGTGATATGTTTCTCATCTTTACCAGATTCAGTACTTTCCCACAAAGTTACATTGATCCTAGGTCATGTTATTATACAACATTGAGATCATAATAGCACTTAAAGGTGAAGGCATAATGGTTAAGGCATCATTTCTTCCACATTGTGATTTGTGTGCTTGCAGGTGTTATACCTGAGTCTGCATATGTCATATGTGCATGTGTGTGCAATAGTAATTCCATAATTTACATGCAAAACCTAATCTCTCATGACTACTCAATTGCAGTCAAAGTGCATAGGATACGCTTGATATTTCACATGTCCGTGTATGCACAAACCCAAACCTTTCAATGTAGGACCACTCAATTTCAGTAAAAGTGCATGGCATATGTTGGATGATTCACATGTGTGTGTGTTTGTGTGCACAAGCACGTGTATGTGTGTGTGAAGGGATGTAAAATCTGCTTATTACAAAAAAGGAAAAATGTCAGCAGGCTTTTTTCTGCACCTGGCTGCATTTCTTAGACTTTTCTGACCACTATTACATTTCTGCCTCCATTCAACAATAACTGCAGAGATTTTCCAGGTCTTCTTACTTCCCAGGCAATTCCTGCAGGCTAGAAGTTGTCGCTTTGGAATTGTCATGGATATGTTCCAGAATGTGGTTGGGCTGGAACACATGCAAGGAAGGAAAAGGTAAAGGGTGAACTCGCAGGAAAAAAACATCCTTGGATACTTTCATTTATGCTGTGTGTGTGTAATTGAATTGCTGTGCTTATGAATGTGGACATATATACAGTATGTGTGTATGTATATGTGCATGTCCAAACATGCGTGTGCATGTCCAAACATGCGTATGCATGTGCGTGCATGTGTAGGTGGCATGTGTATCTGCAGGAAATGCATATGTGTATGTATGCAGGGCATACGTGTTTGTGTTTGTGGCAGGATGAGGGGGCTATTAATATTTCTAAATCACGCTGCATGGCATGGTAGGGACAGAGAGCAGTCACATATGAAATATACTGAACGGAGGAGGAGGCAGGACTGTGACACCAGCTCACTGAAAGATTTATAGTGGCTGAAATTCTATGAATATGTGGTGTCTGCAGCTCCTCCCTGGCCTGTGTGTGTTTGTGTGTGTTTATCTGCGTGTGTGTCTGAGTTTGTACGTAATGCTTTTTGCAATGCGCACTGTGTAGGGGAATGATAGTATGCACAAGTACAGTGTGCACTCGTACACCAGGCAGTACGGTGGAAGTCAAAAAGCATTGACCAACTGGAGGCTGGGGTGCTGTACCTCCACATACCAGGAAGAAGGTTGGTAGTTTTCTTACTGTAGTGGCTAGGTCAACGCAAGAATTAAATACTTTTTAAAATATTTTTCTCAGAGATTCTCTTACTTACAACACTGTGCTACCACAGCACTCCAACAGGTCCGCTTTCTCTGGAGTTGAGAGGGTTGAATGACCTCTAAATGTGACAGATAAATTATTTGTATCAACTAATATGAAGGCTCATGCTAGTTTGGAGCAAAGTGCCCTAAATGGTTCACTTTGATTAGAAGAAAGTGTACACTATATCAAGAATAATGAGCATATTTGCTTTTACTTAAATTTACTCCAGTCATGCCTACACTGGTTCACTGTGCCATCATTTCTTTTGTCCGCAAGCAAAAAACAACGATTATTAGGTAGTGCAGTGTGTGTGTGTATCTGTGTGTGTGTGAGTGACAGAGAGAGACAGTGGGTGGGTGGCGCATTTCTGCGCGCTTGTGTGATTGTGTAGTAAATACATATATAATAAGAAGAAAATAGGCTGGGATAGATGATGAAACGATTGGAAATATATAAAAAGCATGACAATAATTTATGCAGGGTGAATTTTGCAAGTTGCAGGCAAAGCCAATCAAAGGAGTAAAGAAGTTACAGTCTGGCTTTTACCTACTCACACTTAGGTTCCTAATTTGTCACTGAGATGCACATTTGGATAGCCACACTGATTCACACTAACACACCCTTCTTCTCGTCTCACCCTTGCACTCACAGTAAGATACACACTATACTCTCTCTCTCTCTCTCTCTCTCTCTCTCTCTCTCTCTCACTCACACACACACAAACAAACAAATTCACACTTTTTTACACTAAAGACTCACCTACTGTTTGTGTATGATTGATGTGTATGTGGCTGCAATCTGTTTCATCTTGGAATGGGCTCATCTTTACCACAGATTGGGTTCATCACAATTTAATGTTAATGTTCATCACAATTCATGGCACTGACTTTTAATAAATGATGTAGGCTGTATGTGCCTTGTCGCTCATTTAATTTGATCTGTGGGTTTAGGTGGAGGAATAAGCTATATCCTCTTATCAATCTCATATGCACATTGCTGATATATTTAAAGTGCAAAGAGAGCCAAATACGTTTTGTAGAATATATGCTGAATAATACTGATTTGTTTGATCTCCGACCCTCACATTTTATCATCAGAGACTGCTTCTGGTAAGTTTGGATGGCCTGAAGCTACTTAATATAAATACAATTAATATTGTATATATTTTAGGATGTTTAATAATGCAATGCTGTACCATTTACTTTTAAAGGTGGAGGAACAGTGAAGCAGCATGGCAGCGAGCATATCAAAGTAGGACAGCCATTTCCCTCTCTCTCTCTCTCTCTCTCTCTCTCTCTCTCTCTCTCTCTCTCGCTCTCTCTGTGTGTGTGTGTGCCTGTATGTGAGCATCCATGTCAGCACACTTTGCCCTGTGCATGGGTTTGTGTTTGTGTGCATATGTACATGAATGTGTGTTTGTGGTAAATCTCCCTCTCTGACCGGAGGCCTCTGTCATTGTCAATCCCGTCCATTCCATATTTCTCCTGCCTATGAACCTGGGACGTTTTATTTTATTTGCCTGCCATGGACCAAGGTCTGAAAGATTGATAGGTCCACACCAGTCTCTCATTGCCTATTTATCAAATGGCCAGTGGTTAGGATTGGTAGTTCTCCTGCACACACATACACAGATACACAGATATAGACACGCATACAAAAACTCATGCACAAGCACACACACATACACACACATATTCACAAAGACATGCTTACACACTCATGTTCACACATTGACTGAAAGTCACATGGATTACATGCACACACATAAACACACATACTGTATGCATGTGGACACACACACACACACACACACAGCACACTCAAATATGTATCAGCCTGCTGTCTTAGATGACCTGCTTTTACTGCCGTCAACACAGAAAGCGGAGTACACACGTGTACATGTGTATGTTTGTGTGTATGTGTGTGAGTGTGAGAGAGAGAAAGTGTATGGGCGCTCAAACTGGGTGAATTGATGCGTCTGTCTGACTCTAATTTCACTGTGTAGAGATCTGAGTTTGGGTTCCAGAAGCAATGGAAGTACAGCATCACTGTTCAAAAGTATCAAGTGTTTATCAGCCATTTCTGCCTAACAACCTACAGTACATCACTGTAAAACTTGCTTGCCAAAGCTAAGACTGGTATCACTATGGAGAGTTAACCAAGGGTTATCTGGTTCAATGTTATTCATAATTCAAATCATGTAATAATGCAAGTGTCAATAGCAGAGAGGGGAGGAGGTCACAGTCAAGCTACTCTCACAACGATAGGGACAGACAAGGAGGAGGCAGAAAGAGAGACAGAAAGATAAAGAGAGACAGATATTGAGGAGATGAGGAGAGGAATGGAGTAAAAAAAAACATTGGATGGGGGAGATAGAGGGTGGGTAAAAAAATAAGCAAGACAGGTAAAGTAGTGGAAAGCATATTGGTTCAGGGGCCATATCTATATTCTCAAAAGTGTTTCTTGAAGATATGTCATTGAAGTTGGCATGGCAAGATCAGTATCAGGGGGGTGACAGGAGGAAAAATGTGGAAAAAAAGAATGAGTTAAAACTAAGGTGCATGCAGGTGTGGGAATCAGGAGAGAGATAAAGAGAGGGAAGGGAGCTTAGTGACCGATATGGCCAATTCAAAAGGGCTTGATTGGAAAGTATTATCTTATTATTTTTATTATTACTATGAAATATTAACATCCTAATGGCAAAACCATTAACATTAACAGCTAACATGAATAATAAATTCAAAATAAATTAAAATTAATGTTGAGGTGTTTGAATTGTAGAATTGCTTTGAAAGTCTTAATCTCTTATCATAATAAAAAATAGAGTATCAAAAAAGGCAATTTAAAAATGAAATTAAAAAAAAAAACATTTAAAAATAAATTGTCACTCCAGTAAATTCCTATGTAAACAAACCCTTTGGTGGTATTGGGGTGACAGTATTGCAACAACTGCAGTTACAGATGGAGTACCTGAACAGTTAGCTCCAGCATCCCCTTTTCCTCATCACTACTTGTCAACAGTACAATGCTATTAATGGAATGTGGTTTGTCCTGAGGTTAAATGACAGTGCTATTAGTGTGTGATGCCTGCTACATTCTATGAGTGTGTTTTGACAGCGTAAGGGTAGAAAAGGTGCTAAACAACAAATGGGAGTCAACAGGAGGCGGGGAACAGTTAGCGTTACATGTGAGGAGCCATTAAGTGTGGCTCTCTGTCTGTCATTCGCCTGAAGGAACATCAAGTTGAGCATTTATACACTGCAATCCTTTATACAGTCAGTTATGCAGTTATTGAACTTTGTAAATGTTTTTGTTATATTGCCATATCAGTCCTCCAGTCTGCCAAAAAAAGAAAAGAGAGCAAGCAGTCTAAAGACTTCTGTAACACGCTTGTCGCAGTCTTGCACTGGGGATTATATTTGACTGCCTTGGCAAATGGTATAATGTTGATCTCTGAACTAAATTATTTGTTCCTAAGCCAGCATACACACCACAGCTGAACTCACCTGCATGCTGCTGAGCAGATGGATAAATTGTGACCCCCACCATCTGAATACAATACACATCAATGGTAATTGGGCTTAAGTATCGGTATAATATATAGACCCAGAACAAAAGGCGGGTATATGATGTTCACCTGCATGTACCCTTGAAAACACAGCTGGCTCCAAAGGATTCACAGGCAATCAATAGGCAGAGTAGCAGGTGGGCAGAGCTTACCCTGGATAATGATGACAATAAAAGGATGGACAAGAAGAAAGATAGGGGAGAGAGAATAAGAGGAATGAAAGAAGGGGGGGCGGGTCACAAGATGCTTAAACGTTAACGGCCTAGAGTCAAAGTCACCTTCATTAAACCATTAGATTCTTTCTCTCTCTCTCACACGCACACATGCACACGCACACGCACACACACACACACACAGACACTCTTTAACTTTCTATGTCTCTCTCTATCTCCCTCTGTCTCCTTGTTGGAAGATGGTAGAGGTGTGAGGGTTAGGGTTAGAATAATCATCTCTCACAAGTCTCTCACTCTAGTGTGTTCTGAGCCAGAAGACTTATTCACTCTTTAAAACTCTGTGCATGTGTGTGTGTGCTTTTCAGCATATTGAACATGTGCATGTGTGTTTCCATGCATCAAGTGTCTGCCTGCAAGTGTGTGTGTGTCAGACATGTGGGGTTGTGAAATGCAGCAGTGCTATCATGATCGGGATGGCCAATAATGGCTGGGGTTGAAACTGGAGCATGCATTTTTCAGAACAACACGACTCATTTCACACTGCAAATCATCCTCCACATGCCGTCCCTTTTTCATGTTGTCAAGATACTGTAGCTTGTGCATGAGCATGTGAGTTTCCGTGCAGATGTGTGTATGTATGTGTGTGTTTAAGTGCAAAGCATTGATGTTAAACCAAAGCCCCGTAGCCAAGGCTGCTGATATTGTGTAACAAAACAGAGCGCGGCAGACAGCCCTGCATGGGACGCCAGCAATGTTGGGCCATTCAGCTCAAGTGGAATGTGCATAATGCAGCTATTACATCATTTTAATTTGCCACCCTGCGTCTCCCTCACAATCCCCATTTCTCCCTGTTTATCTTATTTTTTTGTTTCTCTCTCTCTTTCATCTCTCCCTCCCCTTCCCCCCCTTTGTCTTCAGTTAGTTGGCCCATCAGTCCCATTTTGAGGACATTACAGTCTTGTTTGGTGCTGCAGTGCATAGCACGTTGCAGTGGTTCAATGCCAACTCTCCATTGTTGTCTCAGGGATCTGTCAATGCTGGCCTGTGTCTGTGTCAGAAGATAATGAGTCAGAAGATAATGAAGACAGGACAGAGAGAGAGAGAGAGAGAGAGAGAGAGAGAGGAGAGGAAGCTGTGGGTTTCATCAGTATGAATATCAACTTGACACCCTTCGAAAGGAATAAATGACCTCAAACTGAGCTAATACATGTGTATGCTGTTCTAATAATGTTGGACAATTCAGTTTAAATTTGTGAATATGAACTCTCACAACTCACGCACTCTCAAATTCTCAAGTGTGAAAGTCAATTTCCTTTTCATTACCAATGACTTAGACATTTAATGATAGCCCAAATTAAAGTGTTGCTTCTCTCGTTTGATGGAACTCAATATGATTTTAGTAACTAATATCAAAGACCAACAGATCTTCCTATTGCTAGCATGAAACCCTAATATGGTTTTATTCATGTACTTATACATGATTGATTATTTGTCTTTGTGAGCGTGCATGTACTTAGTAGGTTTTGAGAAGATAGTGACCTTGAAATCTGTTCACAATACTGTGTATAGTTCTTTTCTTCAGTTGTTCATATTCAGTAGTTTTAACTGTGTTAAGTCATTGGAATAAATTCAGCTTCCCCATTCATCCATGCTGTGTTTTATGATGCCATTGATGGAGTTTCTAGTTGTCTGAACATTACCTTGAAAGATCTATCAAAACAATTATTGAGAAAATTCTATTTCTAGTTTTAGTATACTTTTTGGACACAAAATCATTTACAGTATAAATGTTAAATGTTAGAAAAACAATATGGAGTGCAGCATGTCAGATACCCAGATCTCCCAGACTCTTTAAAGTGAAACAACCTTCAAAGGGGAAGCTTTGATGTAGCCAGACAACTCAGGGTCAGGAATGAGGAGGATGGTTTTGCTCTGATAAAGTACCTCCCTTTTGAGCCACATGTTAGTTTATTGACATTTTATGTTCTCCAACCAACTACTACTGCATTCAAATTATTTGCCAATCAATTATTCATACTAAAGCAGTTCTATAAAAAGGAGATGCAATTTCTTCCTTTTTGGATCTATAGTCATTATAGATTAAGTGTACAAAATATAAGGACAACCTTTAGTTGCACCCCATTTGCAAAATCTATTTCCCAATTGTCTTAATGCTTTAAAATGATTCTTTATCCTCTTTCATTCTCATTTATTTAGTGAAACCAACAAGAGATCATAGCTTTCACTTGTTCAGATTCACCTGTTCAGTGTAGTTCATGGAGCTGATGGACTATATTTTGAACAGATAGTATAGAGACAAGATAGCTTTTACATGGGGGGAAATGGCAATTATGGCAACAAAGGTGTTCAATCAATATTTGGATCTACAGAATGGACCACAATGGTGCGTCACTAGTTTCTTACTGAATGGCACTCACTCACAAATTGGCAAATAAGCACATTGCTTGCAATTGTGTAAACACATTCATGAAGCAAGGAGGAAACTGGTGGCAGGTTATTTCCTGTCCATTCTGCAGTTTGCAGTGCAGTTTTATTCCCTTGGCCTGGGCCATGGATAGACATTCCCTGGAGCACAGCAAAACATCACTGTGGGGGAAGTTTAGTGTGCTACGATATGTGGTAAACTATGAGGTAAACTATGAGGTAAACTTTCCCTGGAGGACGAAAGAGAAGTTATCTCTAAAAGAGTAAGATTACAGTTTATACCCAAAAGTGAGAAATTAAGTTGGAAAGTGGAAACAGAATGAATTATTACAGTGATCAGATCCAAGATAGATATAAACAGCTTATCCCAAAAAAGAAGTAGAACAGGGATGTGAGCTAGTAGCTGGAATAGTCTTCTCTTGTAGACGCTTTTTGATGATATTATGCTTTTTCAGGTTGAGAGACCATGAACTATGGGGAGATTTGTTTCCAAGTTCAGCAACAGAGGCAAGACAAAAAGGTACCATGGAGAGCAATGGAGTATAAAAGTAAATGTACCATTAAAAACATTCCCAAAAGAAAAGAAAAAAATCTCTCTGTTACTCTCTCTCTCTTTCCTCTGTCTTTATTCACTCTGTCTTCCTCTCAATGGCTCTGCACTGGGACCAATCAGTGTATTTTTGCTGAGGTAGAAGAATGTGTGTGAGTGTGTGTGTGTGTGTAGGCCCCAGGCTGTTCTGGACTCCAGCTCCCAGGAGTCCCTGAGATAAAAAAAAAAACACCTGGCTGTGATAACTGAGGGGACTCCATCACTGGACCCCACAGAGGTAGGAATCTCTGAATGAAAAATAAAAAGTTGACTCATCCAGAATTGAATGTGATTCTTGTTAATAGTACTAATGGTCTCCTCACAGGTTGGAGCTCCAACAGCAAGCCCCGCTGTGGACTCTGCCACTGTGGCCACCCCTTCGGTTCCCCTGAGCAGCCCTGCAGGTCCTCCCTTGAATAATGACGAGGTCCACTCCACATCTGGTAGGATATTCACCTCCACTTGTGTCTGAATTGTCAAATCCTTCCAAACTGTAACAAGGTCGCTTGACTGTCCTCTTTTGATTTTTAGAGGTCAGCAAGCCCTAGAAGAAGAAGGGAGTCTTCTCCAGGTGGATGAGGACATTCTGCTGCTGTGCGACCAAAGCCAAAGATGTGGAGTGAAGTTCTCTATGAAGGTTTTTTTCTAGCAAAACACCTGAGAACGACGCCCAGAAAATATTCACCCACCCGTGTTCTTAATTTGAAGACAGGAAACATTTACAGATGTACAAGTGAATATCTGAATGATAGTGGTAGCAGCTGCACTTGAAACATATTTGATCAGATTTAACTTTATTCTTGAATATCATTTTCTAATGGCAGAACAAATTGAATCTGCCACTGCAACCTCTCAGATGGCATCTTGTGCATCACAAATGTTCAATCTGTACATTCTCCCCTCGGCTACAATTGTTGCAGAGAATTTGATGCCAGAGTGATTTGTAGAGCCGTGACTTCAAGACGCTGTAGTGATTTGTAGATCCGCGACTTCAAGACGCAAATTATATTCAAGAATAAAGTTAAATAAAAGTGTGCAGCGGCTGTTGCATTCATTCACATATATACCTGTACATTTGCAAATCTTCTCTGACTTCAGATTAAGAACATGGGTGGGTGAATATTTTCTGAGTGTAAAAGCCATCATCAAGTTCTCAGGTGTTTGGCTAGCAGAAACCTTCATAGGTCTCCCTGTGGGCGACACGGTGGCTCAGTGGTTAGCACTGTGGCCTCACAGCAAGAAGGACACGGGTCCTCTCTGTGTGGAGTTTGCATGTTCTCCCCGTGTTGGCGTGGGTTTCCTCCGGGTCCTCCGGTTTCCTCCCACAGTCCAAAGACATGCTGGCCAGGTGGATTGGAGACTTGCCTTGAAAGTGATTGACAGTAGATCTAAAACGCTCAAAAACAAATTCGCTGTTGTCAGTAATAGTTATGTTTTTATGGATAGAGATGGATAGATAGATAGATAGATAGAAGAATGTCATCTTGAAATGATGGGAATAAGTACTGATGAAACTCATAAGCTTATGTGTTACTATGGCACCTTCACCATTTGTCTGAATCTTCCAGGGACATGCATTTGTGTAAACAGTTAATTTTGAATTCTTCAAC
>CABFOQ010052659.1:9643-21066 GCA_900660455.1 Gephyroberyx darwinii
CTTGCAGGCACTCACACGTCCTTGCACACACGCACACACACACACACACACACACACACACACACACACACACACACAGGCACAGATGAGTGCACATAGCTGTCCAGTCATTTGACTAGCTGTCACCAAGCGTAAAGTAGCCAATGAAGCAGGCATGGATACCTGTCACTTCCCACACATTGTCAATAGACGCCGATGAGTGGCACGCTGACTGACATCCTAAGCAGGATATGACATGTAGGCCGAAGCGTACATGGCAACCCAAGGAAGGCAAGCGGAGACGTGGAGGTCCACAAACAATTATGAATCCACAAACACTTTAAAAATGTGACAGCAGACACACCACTGAAAGGACACGAGCGCTGATACACACATAAATGCATGCACGTATGCACATGTAAATGAATCCGTACACACCAACTAAACAAAAAAAACACACACACACACACACACACATACACTACACACACACTATATATACACAGCACTCTAGAACACCACGCTGCCATAAACACTCGCACACACTAGAGTATTTCACTCACACTAGTACTTATATCTGTCAAACGTAATAAATGGATCCAACTACGTGTCACCTGTGAGTGTGTGTGGGCTATCTGCCTGCCCAGATAACAAATTACATTGTAGGTGGAACATGTAACGGCTGTCACCTCAGTCTCCACAACCAGGTATATTCTGGTCTGTGTCGGGCTGCTGAGAGACACGCGGCTCCCCATACTCTAAGAGCACAGGGCTAGCGGCTGCCTGATAACAAACCATATCATTTGGATTGAGCAACAGAGCGGTGTGTGTGTGATGTGTTTGCGTGTGTTGCGTCAAGGGGCACGAGGTCGGGGGACAGGGGGTTGGCGTGACATGTGCATATAGGGATAAACAAGTTAGTCAGCTGATGAGTAAATCGTGATTGATGCGTGAATGATGCCCCGCTGCCCCGCAGTGTTCACCTACAGACATTCAGAGGTAGGGCAGCCTGCGTGTGCATGTGTGTGTGTGTTGCGTAACGTGTGCCCAAATTGAAACGTCTGTAATGGCTATAGACTGAGCCAGGGGGGTAGGAGGGTGGCAGTGGTGTGTTTTTCATCTCTTGTAAAGTGGGTAGCAGTGATATTGGTGGGAGGGGGTGGGGGGTAAGTGAAGTGGAGAGGAGGAGGTTTGGAGAGCCGTAGAGCGGGTGAGGAGGATGGGCACGTGAACGGGCGGCGTCTCAGCGAATACGCGCAGTAGCTCCCCATCTGTTGCCATCATTAACATTAAGAGTGGCCCTAATTCAAGCTAATTGCTGGCGACGAGAAAGTAAACAAACTGCATACAGTTTGTGGAGATAAGTGGAAGATGAGGAGGGAGGAGGGAGAGAAGTACTTTCAGGGGTTTGTGAAATGAATACCTAACTGGGTCTTCGGTTGTTATCAGTGTACCCTTGGCTGATAGTGAGCAAGCTGGCTCAGTGTAACATAGACCAAAGGCAACAACTGGATATGAGGTCCAAAAGGTGCAAAAAAGAGTTTAAAGAGAGTTTAAAGAGTTTGATGAACAGTTCTTACTAGAGGTGCACTGCTGATAGTATCCGGCACCAATCCAGTTCCCAAGTACGAGTGCTGATTCTTCAACGAACCACGCTTTGCTCAGTAAAATGTCTGCAGTGTGGCGGTTTTCTGATGCCATAGAATTGTTTAGCTTAATAACTAATGTCATCTTTGGCTAATAAAACAGTTTAATATGTGACTTTCATCAATGTGCAGCGTCATTTTGAAGCAAAAAAGTTATCTTTCGACAGATATGCTTACATTTTCTATACTCCTACAAACATTTTATTGTTAGTGCTATTGATGCAGTAGGTGTGATTTTTGAGAACATTAATGCAACTCTGACCCGGAGTTAGAGTTGCATTAGAAAGAGAGGTGGAACTCACCGTGGTGGTTTTGACTCGGCCTCCAGGCTGCGTACAAGTCCAGCCGGATTTATTGACTAAAAGGTCACAGCCCTCATCCTCCAAACATGGCACCATCTCACACCACTGCTTTTTCCGCACAATACCAGCTGCCAAGAAGACAGAAACAGAGGGAGAGAAAGAGAAAAGAAGAGTGGAGAAGTGTGGTGGGATAGGGTAGGGAGGGAAAAAAGAAAAAGAGAAAAGAGTTGGATAGAGAGAAAGGCAGAAAGACAGAAGTGGCAGGATAGAGAGATGAAATGATAAAGGGAAAGCGAAGGGGTTGAGGGATAACCGATGGAGTGGGATAGATATAGGGAGAGATTATAAATGATGGGAAAAATAATGGAAAAGTGAAGATATGAAGAAATATGGCGAAATACATGGGAGAGATGGAGAGAGAAAAAGATGGAGGAAAGAGATGAGGAGATGCAGGGGAGTGGAATGAAAGAGAGATGAGATATGCAGGTAGATGAAGAGCAATCAAGTAAGGAGAAATTTGAGAGATATGAGAGCAGGGGATGACAGCGAGAGATGAGGAAAGATGGAGAGAATCAGACAGACGGAGAGAAAAGGGGAGAAGTGTGATCAGTCAGGTAAATAAAAAACACTCACATCATAAATTTAACATGTTCACAACCCCAATAGTTTAAGCCCGGCACATGAGCTTCCATCATCACGCATGCTCTTTTTCAGCCAACACCCCTGCTTCACACTCACACAGCTACACACATTCACACCTAGGAGCAGCCCAGTACAGCCACTGAGCAAATTTGTGGTTACTGGCTCAAGAGCAAATTCAAAATTGCCCAGATTTTCCCAGCATGTCTTTGATTGTAACTAGAGACCTTCTAGTTTCACTTATCAGCAGCACATGTTTCAATCTAAGTATCCAGTAACAATTCATACAACAATTCATACAACTGGAGTGGACCAGTAATGTGCAACAGAGGATTCAACATAATATGGCAGAGGGCAGCTTCTTGCAAAAATGGATGAACAGGTTTCCATGCTGTTTCTGTGAGAGGAACAATGAATCATCTAAGAGCATATGAAGAGAGAACTGTCTGAGTTAACACTAACCTGTTAACACTAACCCTGGTGTGTAATTTTCATATTCCTGTGAACAACTGGCCAAATAAAGACAATGTGATGGGTTTTCTTTCTAGGCTCACCGCTTTGCACCGACGTTCAACAATCATACAGGGAGAAATCGTAGAAGAGAGATCAATCCACTGGTGACGACAGCTAGGCTAATGCTAATGGTCTCACAAAATAACCTGGAATGCATTGAAAATCACAGATTGATGATATATAACAGTGTAAGAGTATTTGAAGGTGGATTTTTCCTTTAAGCCTTTTAAATGGTGTAATCTGTAATCATGTATCAACACGTCGAGTGTATTGAGTCAACAGACAGCCAAAAACATTGTAGCATATATAAAAATACTCTCTTAACCACTTCTAAAACATGAAGTTATGGCTGCCAAAGGCCTAAGACGAAAAAAAAATCTGTCCTAATTTAAGGGTTATTAAGTATGGCGTCTAATGATGTGCTCTCCAGCGTAATAAGAAATCCTTTGGAAGATAAGGTGTCTAATCACAGCTCTTTGTGTCTGAGGTGGGCTCACGCTCTTTGTCGCGGGGACAATCACACACATTGCATTTAAAAAGACTAAAAGAAAAACCACACTGAGCCATGCTTTTACACCTACCTACAGAGAGAGAGAAAGAGACAGCGAGAGAGAATCGGAGCGCAGTATCAAGATAACATTCTGGAGCATGACAGAACATGTGCAAGATAAAGGAGGAAGGATACATAAATTCAAGCTCATATTCATATGCATTTATGGATGGAAAATAACATTCTTTAATGGATACCGGTGAAACTCAGCATGAATTATAGGGCACATATACATCATTTTTTTCACCATGGCTTTCATGGTATGCCGGCTCTCTTATAAAGCATGTGGGAATGGTGCTTACTTCCATAGCTATAAATTTGCTCTAAGGGCACCTTGAGGAGCTGTCATAACCTAGCATATAGATCATCAGTAAGCATTGTGTCCAATGCTAATATCTCTGTCCATAAAAACCCATTTCCATAGATCAATAAATCCATGTATGCCTTATGATTAGCTTCAAAAATACATATACTGCATGGCTAACTAATGAAAGCATCATGGATGCTGACATGTCAGTACAATAAACAGTGAGCTTAAAAATGTATTACCAATGTTAAGCACTGTTATCATTTAGTGCACCACACAACAACAAAGCTAGCGTCACACAAACAATGTCAACATGTGAAGTTGAATATGGCTACTCCAGAGCCACAGTTATCTTAACACGTGGGATTCAATGTAATTTCTAATAGCTAAAGTAAGTCTTCAAGGTCTTGGGAGTTACAGATGTGTCACTGCGTCTCTATTCAGTTCTCACCAATGAATTAGACCTCTGGGCTGCCCTGCTACAGAGATCACACTCAACACCATGCTAAACATGCTTAACCCCACCCCTCCACCACGCACCGACAGATAAATCAATCCCATTC
Organism: Gephyroberyx darwinii; assembly: GCA_900660455.1. Lineage (NCBI taxonomy): Eukaryota > Metazoa > Chordata > Actinopteri > Trachichthyiformes > Trachichthyidae > Gephyroberyx > Gephyroberyx darwinii. The sequence continues at coordinate 14,143 of CABFOQ010052659.1, forward strand.
AAAACTCATTGCCGCAGCTCCACAGTAACTGTCGAGGAGAGCATGGAAGCAAGCTCAGGCCTTGTAAAGGACGAAAGGAACCAAGAGAGCAGAGGAGAAAATGAGAGGATGGATAGAAAAATAAATGAATACACACCATTCACCCTGGTGAAAAGAAAAAAAACAACATGTCAGTCGTCATGTCAAGGTCTACCGCTATGAATTTATCTAACGCATGTTGGCAGTAAGGTCATTTACACCATTCACCAACAGTTTCTGTTTTACTTCTGAATTATCATCCATCGAGGTGACACTCAACTGATGAAGATGCATAGTGCCGTCTGGTTAATATGGTAATGAATTGTGTGTGTGTGTGTGTGTGTGTGTGTGTGTGTGTGTGTGTGTGTGAGCACGCAAGCACACTTCACTGTATATGTGTGTTACAGGTGTTGTTCTTGTTTATGAGGATTATAGCTCCCTTGGTGGTGAGTGCCTATTCACCCTACCAGCCCTGTGCCTGCCAGCATGATAGACAGCTGTACCATCAGTCGAACCAATCCATGAGCAAACTTCTGAAGTACTGCAACAAATCGCTTCCAACTAAACTCACTCCACACACCACAACAGAGAGCCTATGAGGTCTGATCTCACCATGGCAATGTTCACACTGCAGGCCTCCGTGCTCAATTCTGAATTGCTGCTCATATCTGAGGTTTTGGTTGACTGTTCATATGGAGCTTAGTGTGAGTTCAATCAGGAAGGCTACCTCCTTCATTCATAACTCTGTCCGCTGGAGCCAAACCCCCAGCTCTGCATCGTCCAACCACCCTAGCCCATGGTCCTTTCTCTTCCCCTTTCACCCTCTCCAGGAACCAATCACTAACCATTTCACCCCCTCAGCTGCTTCCGTGTTTCTGTCATTTCAGCTGCCTAAACCGCACCAGTTTGACGCACCACCTCGTCCTAGCCCGCCACCACCAGCTTCATGGCTCCATCAGATATCCAGAAGGGTCAGATCTCCAGCCTGGGGGGTTCTCCTGTCGCCTACCTGCCCCCAGGGAGCTTCACCCTAAGATTGGATACCTCTACGCTAAACCTATGGTCCTGCACATTTTCTCATGTTGTTAATAAATTCTTATAATTGTAATCCTAGCCTCTCGTGGCTGAAATCTATTCTAGGATGTAAAACATATCCGATACCAACATGAACTAACCAGCAATGTTGAAGAGACACAGAGTGACAACAACAAAAGACATCACGCGTGTTTTTGTGCCTACACTTCTCCCGCTTGTTTCGAACAAATTTCTGTTACGGTATGTGCCTTCGGGTTTTGACTGAATTGAGGTGTCTCCCCAAATTCCGACTTGAGCATTCAAATACGAGTCGCATGTAGGTCGCATGCCTCGGGATCTGATTTCGCAACACATTTCCATGTGGTCTAGATGGAAATTGAAAAAATTCAACTTTTTGCTGTTCACCCTGATTAGAAAACATCACATCTATGTCATATGCGAAGGAAAAAAAAATCGAAATTGGGCCATTTTCAGCTGCAGTGTGAAGATGTGATCCTTTAACAGCCCTTCGATTATATTTGGATTTGTGTACATGATGTTTGTTTCTACTGCATTCCTTTTTATTGTGTGTAATGTTGGGCAGAGTCGAAATCTAACTGCAGTAACCTGTGTGTCGTAATCCTCAACTCCAAACAACCATACAGATTGAAGAAGAGAAGACTCATTTGCCAAGAGATAACTAGACCAATCATATCATCAGCAATCAGAAACTGTGACAAAACTTTAGACACAGCCCTTATCTCTCACATTTGGATTCGCATCACTAACACAACTCATCTACCAACAACATTTCTTTGCTGATAGTGTCACTATCTGTTGCTGTTGGACCGTATCACTGCAGTGCTGGTGTGAGGGCAGCGTCTTATGTTTAAACTTGTAAGATACAAAGGTGGGCGCTGGTCTAAAAAAAGAACATTTCTTTCACACATCCACACACCCGTTCCTGTATGCAGGCACATATACACACCTATACATGTACAAAAAACACAAACACACTCAGACACATGCACACATATTTGATGCAATGTATGTGGAAGGCAAGGTATCAGCAGTGGTTTCATCAGCAGGAGATAAGGAATGGAGAAAGAGAACATGATTACACCCTCCATGGGGCACATATTTCCCCCACCAAATGGTAGCTCACACTCATGTCAACAGCCAGCATCTTGGCCTAATAAATCCTGTCTAATGCTATGCCAAAACCCGAGATTATAGGAGAAAGCAGGACGTGTGTGTGTGTGTGTGTGAGTGAAGGAATGAAGAAAGAAAGAAAGAAAGAAAGAAAGAAAGAAAGAAAGAAAGAAAGAAAGAAAGAAAGAAGAAAGAGTAGGTCTAAAGGACTGATCTGATAAAAAGCCTGGGAAAATAAAAGCAGTGCGGTACTTGCCAGGAGATGATGGCTAGATGTGCTAAAACAATTACAAAGCGTTCAGATCAGATATGGCTTTTGCAGGTAGCAGCATCGGCAGTGTCAAGTGCTGCTGATACTTGACATTAGATATAGCTGGAGTGGACATTTGTTCAAAAAAAAATGTCACATTTTCAAGATAGCTTGTCCGACACGTGCACGTGAATGAACACGTGCGCACACCGATGAACACAAAGAAGTGCACACATGCGCGGCTTGTTTGGGAAGTCAGCTTTTTCAAGCTCGTTCAGCGAAAAGAACAAATCTTTTGAGTCATTAGATATGTTTATTTCAGCAATGTGCAGGACCCATACAGGGCCGCGTTTGTGCGTCACACACTCGCAGGAGCCACTTTGTTTAGTGGTGCACGACACTGTGTGATTCTGTGTGCGAAAAATGAACTGCTCTCACACGGAGGCTAATCATCATCACTCTTCATTCACTTCAATGTGCTGTTTGCAAATTGCGATTGCTAAAGAATACACGCACACAAACACACACACACGCAATCCTTACACACTCAAGCACACACTCTGTCCTCTGTGAATTCCCTGCCCTGCTGCCCACCTTCACCTCTCTAATGCATCGCTGTGCCGATCAGACCTCCCCTGCCCAGTAATGGAGAGTCAAACAGCCTTTTAAGCAAATTCACTGTGTCTTCATTTCACACTGGAGTGCCGTGAACCTATCACGATTCTTCCCTGCGCAGTTCTTATTAAGTGTACAAATATCCCTGTAGCATTCACACACACACAGACACACACGCACACACACACACAGGCCCTTGCACTCCTTATTATTGGTCGTTCTTAATGTTGGTGATCTAGGAATTTTAAGCTTCTTCTACTGTCATTTTAAGTCGGTCACACGCACATGCAAAGGTCACACAAAGCTACAGTACGCACATATGTACACATATACACCCAAGCATATATACATATGTACACACATACATGCATGCACTCACTCACACACACGATCACACACACCCACAGACACAGAGTAATCTCTTTGCTGGCATTTCGAGCAAGAGTCAGACAAAAGGGGGCTTGGAAAGGTCCAACTGAGTACCATTAAGGCTGTGCGATTTGCTTTCATCATGAAAATCCCCTCTCATGTCTCCTTTTAGAGTGGATCTTCCATCTGGATAATTAACTGTATTATCTGACCCGCCGTGGTAGCCAGACGTTCCCTCAACCTGAATCGAGCCTGGTTGGAATTAAGAGAGGAGACTCTGTGGAATGTGTGAGAAAACCCGACGCAAAGAAATAAATCCCTGCGCTTTGTAATTAGCTACCAGCTCCATCCCTTTTCCTCTGCTCCCCTCCCTTCTCCTCGCAGCTAATTTTTCCTTGTCTTGTTTCCCAGTCCTCTCTCTCCTTCCCATACCTTGCAACTGTCATTTTGGTGTTTCCTCTTTTCTCCCCCTTTCCTCCCCTCCTCCTCCTGTTTTCCTCTCTTCCTCTTTCCTCCAGTCTATTGCCTTGCCTGATTTTCATGAGATTATTCCACCCGTTTGGCGGCCTTGATGAGTGCCTGCACACTAAAAGCTGTCAAGCCCCTTTTTTAAAAAGCCTGAGGTTCTCGGTGAAGTAAATTTGTGTCCCAAATAGCTCCTCTGCACTCATGAAACTTCAAGAGGCAGAAATAATAAGATGGCATGCTGACTGACATTTCCAGACCTCAGCTCTGTGTCTGGGCCTAAGAGTGTGTGCTTGTGGCTCGTGTGCCTGTATGTGTGTGTCTGTGTGTGCGTGAGAGGCAGACACCGTATGATCTTTGTAAATGTTTTAACCACCATGCAGTACTGAGTCTTCTGTGAAACATGATAAAGAAAATACTTTCATGGTGTGCCTGTCAACTACTAATACATTTAGTGTACATACTCTATTACATATTTATGGCGTTTGTTATAACAAACATGAAAGATTTTATTGCAAAATGTTACATGCGTTTTGTAAAAACAAAGACAGTTCTCAAACTTTCCCAAACGCAGATAACTGCATGCTCAGAAATATTTGGTCTTGTAAGAGAACATCTTTAGATGGAAAATGTCTACAGTGCAGTTAACAATTAATGAGAGCATAAATTTGTTGAAGTGGGATTCAGATTTTTTTTAAATACAGCATGTCCTATTTTGGAACAAAACATTTCGAAGGTAGATTGGCGTTACCATGCAGAAAAGATTTCTGTTTTTCCAGCCCAGTTTTAATATTGTTACACTTTCCTTTTTCCTGCATACTATTTATGCTAGGTGCCATTGTGGTGCATAACTGGCAGGTTGCGTAGCATGCCATTGCTCCAGGCTTGCTTTCTTGTGCATGTGTACGTGTGTGTGTGTGTGTGTGTCTGTGTGTGTTGGCCACCAGGTACCGGTGATATCGTTCATTCGCAGATGCGCTCTGACATTTCCCCTCAGCTCAATGCCAACAGCAACCCCCTGCTTTGTGCGTGGTGTGTGCATGCACACACACACACACACACACACACACGCGTGCACACATGCACACACACACACAAAGCCCAAAGGCACTGTGAGCCAGAGGAAGAAATGTCAGTGTGAAGAGGAATATGTGTGGGAAGGAGATCATTTAACAACCAGTGTCTACCGAGACACCGGTACATCAGCAGTGAATAGTAAACCCCTGACAGGTACACCTGGAGGCAGCTGGCTCACCAACATCTGAGATATTATAAGCCCATACAGAGATATTATTGCCATTTCGTTCTGGTTTATTAGACGACAAACTAAAAATAAAACTTTCAAGGAAAACAAAAATAGTTGATCGACTCATTTCTATTGTGGCCCATGTAGTTGAAGGCTTGAATAACAATGTTTGATACTGCGCTTGTGATCACGAAGGCACTAGAGATTAGGGTGTGCTGGCTGAAAACATAGTTCAAAAATACCATCAAAAGGAAAAAGGAGGCTGCTCGCCTGCCAGTTGGGGCATCAACCCTCCAAAAAAAGGATATTAAGAAGCTGCCATAGTAAAAATAAATGGTTATTTTAATTTCACATGGTGCAAAAAATGAAAAGTGTATTTTTTTTTTACTCTCACCTTCTTAATGTCCTTTTTGAGGCTTGATGCCCTAACTGGCTGGTGTGAGGGCTCCTTTTCCCTTCTCATGTTTTTGAACCATATCGCTGAAGCCCATCTACTCTATGTAGGTGATGCCCTTCTTGAGTGACTTACAAAAAATGAAAAAAGTTGAATAAACGAGCATTAGTTTATATCACCATTTTCAGTATCCTTGTGAAAATGAAGTACAAGGGACAAGAAGACAATGAAAAGCACAAGGAAAAGATATCAAATGATGAGTATTTCATATACAGGGCAGCAGGGTGGTGTAGTGCATATAGAGACTACCCTTCAACTGGAGGACCTGGGTTCATGCGCCTGTGTTGGCAAACTTCAGGCTCTGCTGAAGTTTCCTTGAGCAAGACACTGAATCCCTACCAGCTCCAGAGGTGCTGTTCTGTAGCTGACGCGCAAAAAGGGAATAATGATCACAATGGTAGTGATGCCAATGATGATGATTACGACAATAACGACCAGCATAAATGTGATGAAGATGACGACGACAAAGTTGACGATGATAATAAGTGACATAGTGACATACTTAGACAAAAGTAGAACGCTGCCTCCAGCCTACAAACAAATATACACACTGCTATAATTACTTCACACACATGTGCCTTCTGTTAACGTACCTCTCACAGACATCTGGGTCTGCCTTTCCGTGTACATGAACGTGTGCATGTACGCGTTGTGTGCACGCAAGAGTGAACGTCTGCGAGTTAATGCATGCATGTGTGCACGGTTAAGTGTCTGTTAATGAAGAGTTTGTGCAGCTGGTACGGGCCCTGAAGACGTCCCCTTCTCCTCCTTGCAGGACGTTGATGATTCTTGTCTATTTAGCCTTACTGACCTCTACATCCAAACTAATCCGCCTTAAATTATGCATAACCTTTTACTTGGCAGAGCTCCCCATAAATCTGTTATTCCCTGTTTGCTCCCATACAAAGCCTGCTAAACAAATTCCAATTAAGCAAAACGGCAATAGAGCATGAATGATAACTCAACTCCGTACAGTCCCTGAAGAAGATAAGAGTATAATTGTTGCAGTTAAGTGTAAGGCAGCTTATAAAAGGCTGTTCAGTTTCCCCCAAATCTGGTTAGCGCTTTCTGGTTCCACTTTCTGTCCATACTCACCAGTGGAGTGTGTGTGTGTATGTGTGTGTGTGTGTGTGTGTGTGTGTATGTTTGTGTGTGTATGTGCCTGTTAATACGTCCCTGTGCATGTATGAATGTGTTTTTTTGTGTTTGTGCACATGTATGTATGTACCGGTATGTATGTAGGAGTTGGTTTGTGCATGAATCAATGTGCATTCATATTAAGGGACACGGTTCTGTAACAAATACAGGTTTGATTCCCACAACAGGCAATGTATTAACACC
>CABFOQ010052660.1:17318-28781 GCA_900660455.1 Gephyroberyx darwinii
GAGAAACTGTTGTGTTTATCCATGTGTGTCTTCGTTAGGGAGGGAATATGAACACACACACACACACACACAGACACACACACAGAGACACACACACACACACACACACACAGCAGACCTTACCAGAATCAAACACCATCTTTTCTCCTTACAGGCTCCACACACACCGAGCACAGAGAGCAGCAGACAGCCAGCTCCTAGGATGTACAGCTGCACCACATTAGAAACCCCATACTCCAGCTGTAAAAGTAACAACACAGCTGTTAAAGATAGAGAGAGGAGAGAAGAGGAGAGGAGAGGAGAGGAGAGGAGAGGAGAGAACAGGACAATCTTACTTTGTCCGCCCGTGAGATGTGTCGATGAGCAGCCACCGTCACCGACAACATGAAGAAGCACAGGGCCTTTAAGGAAAAGCACACAACAATTTGTTCAGTTTGTAAGTTACTGTGATGTAACGTGATGAGTTTATTTCCACAATGCTATACATGCATTTTGAGAAAAAAATACTAATTATCTGAAGTTTAGCATTTCATATCTATAAAATAAAGAGGGTCCAATCTGAGAAAGTGTTATCATTTTGTCAACCAAGCACTTTGGTTTCCTTTGAAAAGTGTCATCATTTGTTTTAATTTTCTGCTTTTCTGCTTTTGTTAATATTAGATGTCACTTTCTTTAAATGCTGAGTATCCCATTGTGGAACTGAACTCTTCATAAATACTAAAATGGCAAGTTATGCTTCCTTAAATAAGAACTATAATAATCCTAGAACACATTTTAGAACATACAACTACCACAGCAAAATTATAAATTATATATAATTAATTATAAAGAATATAAGGAATATTTAAGGAATACTATAGTGATGAAATATCCCATACAGTACTATAAGCTAACTCTAAACTCATTGTTGAGTACCACAGACACAATATAAGTCCCTTAAAGGAATAAAAAAGGAATATTATAGATGTGTCTAGTCGGATGGGTTGGTTTGAAGAGGAATGGAAGTGGGTGGTTTCTCCCTTATAAATACAAATATAACTCGCACTGGGCGTTTTAAAAGAAAATTCGAGAGAAACCAATTGTTTACCTCCCAGTCATGCCTTCTTGATGAATGTCAACACATATACAGCATATAGCCATATAAAATATAGCCTAATGACACACTGCTGTAGTGGAATAAAATCCCGTATTGTGTGATGTCTAACTGTTCTGAAAATGGGGTGTTAAAAGGACTGTTAAAAGGCATGACCGCAGGTATTTTTCTAGTTGCCAGTGGGGAGACATGACATAACGTTACCATTTCAGCAGAGTCCTGTAGGGATTTATTATTAGGCTATATAGTGATTTTGGGCCAAACAAATAGAAGATGGACCAAAATAAATATTCCCACCGGAGATACTTAGAGAGGGGAATAAAACATCAGCTGGCCTCCTGGCTGAGGCTGCAAGCACTTACCATATTCACAGCGTTAAAAAAGATAAACGGCCTTTTCAGACTCGTTTTATCCGCCACCACAATCACCGCGGTCGGCTGCATATTGAAGCTTTTCCGGGCGCTAAACTGGTACTTCACATATAGGACATGCTATGGCTGCAGCCCGAGCCTGTTTACACGGTTTATCCGCACCGAACGTCACTGGGGCTCACTTGGACGTGGGGTTTGGGCTGCGTTAAAGTGCTGTCGGAAATACCGCAATTACAGGGCATATAAGGGCATATGAACGACCCAACAAGGTGATAAATTCAACTGAAAAAGTCGATTGTGATGTTTAGGAAGTCGTTTCAACAACTGATAGAAAAGCAATTAATGCTTATCTTAACCTTTGTTTAATAAATTGACTAAAATCTCAATTACATCCCCAGATTACTTTTTTTTTTTTACCTCTTTAGTACCTCTTCTGCCACTGAAGCTTAATTTCTAAAATGAAACAACATCCACCAAAAATAGTTTTGTTACACGTCCATTTTGTCATTACTTTCGACCAAACGCACTTAAATGCGTGACAAATAATATTGACGATCTTCGAATGTAGTTCGGTAATTTACTAGGGACATTGAAGGCAGCATTATTGGCAAGGTGCACATAATAACTCATATCATAATAACTTTATACCCTGTTGTCTTTCCTGACATCATGTATGCAGTGCAGGCACATGGCACTGTGGTAGCCAAAAAAAAAAAAAAACCCACACTAACAACCCTTACACACTTGCTTAAAGCTTTATTATACACAATATTACACAATTTGGATGACAAACAGTTATCAGGCTACCATTTAGGTTTGATCAAAATGTTGTGTTGCAGGTTCAAGACAAGGGTTTTTAGACACTTTCAGCAGGGTACCCAAACTAAGTAAATGTAGTGATTAAAACATTACATTAAAACATCAGAACATTAAATCTCATTAAATCTCACAACTTGTGTTGTGACCAATCAGGCAGAGGCCCCAAACCCATTTTGGAGCCTCAATCATGCTGTTCTTAAGGTGTCATTTGAAAGATTTGGCCTAACTCCCAGTCATCATCAAACATATGCTCACATTCTTCTATAAACAACAATGTCTCCTCTGACACCTTCCTCTCTAACAGCCCCTTACAAGCTATTATCTCTGTTTTGTTTCTGCTTTCCTCTTCATCTCCTCTTCCTTCGTCCTCCTTCTCCAACCATCTTTCCAGGCTTGTCCTCCTCTCCTTCCATTTTGCCAGCGCCTCTTCTCTTTCTCTCCTCCGCCTTTCTGCTCTTCTCGCAGCCTTCTCCCTCTTCCTCTCATCTCTATCGTGTATCATCAGATTTTTTACCTTAGCCTTCCAAAATCCCATATACCTTTTCTGGAGAAACAAACAAACTTGTGCCATTAAATTAAAGATATAATTTTACAAGGAAACTGCTTTTTATAGGCTTCTAATTTAATGTAGACAACCCACTGAACACAAACAACGTGACTAAAGTTGCAGTTAGTTTTTCCGGGCATTAAAACATTAAATAGGAAATGACACTTAGCTACTGCTGCCCCCTGCTGGTGGTGCTGTAGCTCTGCATGTGTTTCTCTGCCGGGCTACATGGGGGCGCTACATACTTATTAATGCTACACAGATACATTTATCACCATCCTATTATTTCAGTGGTTATTTGAGTGATAGTTGATTATGTTCAGAATCAGTGTTTCCCCTATATTAATATTCCCCATATACTGCGGTGGTAGGAAGTGCAAAGACATATCGTGTATATATGTAAATCATACCATCTGTCCGGGAGCATCCTCCTCTGGGATTTTTTTTCCTCCTCAAAACCATTATTACCGCTATTAAGTCAGAAAATTACTGTTTGGAAATATGACTCAGCCTCAGAATACATTTAAGATCAAGTCGACTTTACTACTATAATGCCTGCCTCTTTACTTAAAGAGATAATTTCAAGTAAAATCTAATTATTTAGCATGGTGGGTAATGATCTTAGATAGTGGGCTGCCATGGTAGAATATATAGAGAGGAAACACTGTTCTGAATACTGAGAAAGAGAGTGGTGGGAATACTCTGTATACTTATATATAACTTGAATATACCCTTGACTACACCACTAATTTTCCTTGTCCTCTGTGAGGGCCCAAGGCTGGGGGATGTCATGTACTAACCATTTACTGTTTCACATGTTGGGCACTGTGAAGCCCTTAGAGACTGCAACAGTGATTAAGGGCTATACAAATAAAAGTGATTTGATTGGATTTGATTAATGGCATAAAATGTGCCCGAGGTCTCTTTTCCTCCTTCTTGAACATAGACACATACAGTGAAATAAACTTTTAGGGTGGTATTCTGCAAAAGTAGATATTTCCCTAAAATTCTCCTGTCTGCTTTTGTAGAATAACAACCTTAAGAGTCAATTTTGGTGGAACTGCCCTTTAAAAAATAACCCAACTGGACAGGGACATAAACAGCCTGGCCCCCCTGACAGTCTACCCTCTCACCTTCCCGGCTGGGTCCAGAGAGGGACGCTCCAAAGAGCTGAAAGGATCTGTCTGGCCGCTCTTGTTCACCGTGGGGTCGGACAGGCGTAGTGCCACAGCCCCGTCCCTTAAGTGCTCTGTTATGTTCCAAGTCTCATCACATCTATCATCTCCCTCTCGTTCTCCTTCGTCTTGGTCAAGATTTGCTTTTTCCTCCTCTTCTTCCTCGTCGTCGCCTTCCTCGCCCGTGTCTGACAACTTGTCACCCCACTCATCTTCATCCTGTGTCCACTCCTCCTCCTCCTCTTCCTCATCCTCTCCCTCTTTCTCCTCCCCGTCCTGAACCCCCTCCTCCCCCTTGTCCTCCTCATCCTCATCCTCACTCTCCTCGCCCTCTTGTTCGTCAGTGTCGCCCTCCTCTTCTGCGTTGTCATCCTCTTGCCTCATCAACCGGTGCATCATCTTCCAGCCAAAATCGAAGCCAGCAAGCATCAGCTCGCACTGAATCTTACAAAAGTCTCCTTTCTGCCTCGCCTCAATCCCTCTCAGTCTCTTCATTTCTTCCCTCACCGTTGCCAATGTCATCGTCTGTTGTCTATCCTCCACGTCCCTCTCCTGATCGACCTCCTCCTCCTCCGTTATTTTTGTTCCCAGTAGCCTTTCTGCCATTCTATCTAATGTCTCCATCTTCTCCAGCCGCTCCATCACCCTCATTTTCACAGCATAACAGAGACTAAACGTGAGAAAACAAAACTGATCCAGTTTGATGACCCAAACCAGCAAGTCCTTTCCCTTCTCCATCTCCAAATAATCGTTCCCCACCTCCTCATCATTATAATTGCCTTCCTCCCTTTCATGCCCCTTCTCCACCAGGTTTGTCAGTATTTTCAGTTTCCTCGTGTGTCCTCTCATTCTCTCCAGCCCTTGACCGAGAGCCTTGCTGAGATCGTCCATCCACTCCAGCTCAACTTTCCAAAACTCTTCGTTAAAACAGCCTCTCTCTCCTTTGTGCTCATCGTCTTTCTTCTCCTCCCTCTCCTCATCGCCGCCAGCATCCTCACCCTCTCCTCTCGCCTTGCTGTCACCTTGCTTGGTCTTGTTCTCCTCTTCTTCCTCATCCTCGTCTCCTCTCTTCTTCTCCTCCTCTTCCTTCCTCTCTCCCAGTCCCAGTCCCGATCCCTGTCCTCGTTCTCTCACTCTCTCTGACTCCTGTTCCCTCTTTCTCTCTGCCTCTCTCTCCCCCTCCTCCTCACCCTCCTCTCTCTCTCCTTCCAGTTTCTCTCTCATCCACTCGACATGTTCTCCCAACCACCTAGCATATTCATTGCTCTCTTCCAGTCGCTCTGCACCATCCTCTGCTTTCCATAGAAGCCTCCATTTTCCTTTCCCTCTAGAGTAGAAGTGAGAAGCCCTCCACTCCGCTCTCTCCTTCCGACTCTCTCCTTCGACTCTCTCCATCAGCCACATGGACTCCTTTTTATCTCTTTCATTGCTCCTCCATTTGGTTCCTCTTCTTACATCAACCAAATGTATATTGCTTTGAGCGGTGTGGGCCGCAATGCTTTTTCTCTGTGACTCTTCCTGACTGTCTTTCTGACTGAGCTGTGCTACATCACTTGTAGGCCGACCTGCATCCCCTGAATTTGTCTGTGCAAAAATAGAGGGAAGTTATGAATGAAAATAGGTGCATCTTATAAATCTCCAACATGCTCTCATACAACATCAAGCTCAGCATGCTTGCAGTTTTCTAATGATGTGTGCAGTCAAAACAATTATTAATTAAAGCAACAATTGAATAACAAAAAAAAATACAACAATATTGTTGTCGTAAAAGCGCAAAATCACAAGAAGAAAGCTGCAATGCTGGGGCACCATGGCAACCAGCTAACATGCCTAGTAGTATGAAAGTAACTAGCATTAAGCTAAGTTATGGAAAGTGAAACTATTCACTCATATTCTCTAACAATCACATTTACTTTCTTTGACAAAAACAGTTGTTAGCAACAAATGTCAGGCTATTATTGTTAATTTGTTTATAAAGACAAAACTAAAGAGAAAACATTTCCCTGCAAGGTGAATGCTATGCAGGGAAATGAAACATTTGACAATATGAACATTGACACAGGTTACTCACAAGGAAACGTGCCCTGGTACATTCAGTATCATCCGTAGGTGATAAATCCATGGTTTACCTCCACTTAGCTTGGCTAACTAAGCTTACATAAGTAAGAAAAGAGGGTAGTTATGTGTATTTTGCTGTTGAGAAAAATGTTTTCATTTGAACTTTCAGAACTTCCTGTTTAGGATATAGAATGTCCATTGCAGACAGTTTGCTCTAGAAATTTCAAAAGGATTCATGTCAAGATAGTATTTGGGAACTAGATTTTTTTTTCTTTTCTTAATGGGTAAGCTATTTGTTTTTGAAGATGCACCGTTTTGCTGTTAACAAAGCAAGTAACACATTTCATTCATTCATTTTTACTTTCTTGTTCATTCAAATCCCATTGAATTGTAATGAATTGTATCCAGTGTTTTCTTGTTATCTTAATCAAGTCCTCCACAAACAGGCTTAATATTAATGGGACTTCATTTCCCAAGATTCCATAGCTGTAAAGGGGAGGAGCTAACCTCCCAGAGCAGGTAGGGCGGCATTCTATTGTTTCCACAGGTGCTACTGGAGCAGGTTATGGATGGGCGGGGGAGAGAGAGAGAGAAACAGAGAAAGAGAGAGAGAGAGAGAGAGAGAGAGAGCGAGAGAGAGAGAGAGAGAGAGAGGATATTACAGTCAGTGAGAACAGGAAAGATTGATGAGATAGGGAAGCAGAGAGAGAGAGAGAGAGAGAGAGAGAGAGACCATAGGACGGTAAAAGAGCGCGAAAAGAGGTGTGGAAAGGGTGTGAAAGCAGCAGGTGGGTGACCTCGGGGAAGAGAAAATGCCCCACTCACCATCCAGCAACAGAGAGACACTGCTGCATTACAGGAAGAACTGCAGTTTCTCGTCTCTTTATATTTGACTTCCTTGTTCGCACCTGGACCTTTCTGTGCTGGAGGACAAATAATTATGGGATGTGTATTCATGCTATCTGTTGCCGTGGGCGATGAAGTGGGCCAACACCTGAGAAGGAGCTGAAAGGTGCAACGGCAGCAAGAACTGAGAGAGTTTTGTCCTTTTTAGAGAGAGAGAGAGAGAGAGAGGCTGGGCTGGCTGGAGACACAACACTGACATCCTGCAGGCCATGGGAAATTACTGACTTAAATAGTTTGTGCTTTTTAAACTAAGACATGAGCATTTGATTGATCTCAATCTGTAATATTGATAAGTTGTTCAAGAGCCTATTAAATCTAAATTGTTGGCAAATTTGAAAAAGCATTTAGCATTTAAATAACTGTAAAATTTTGGATGGTAGATGGTAGAAAGGTGCTTTCATACCGTAGTTTTCTGAGTATGTTTTTAAAGGGACGTACATCTTAAAAAGCAAACTGTCATGGCTCTAAACTGGTTCTACAGGCTATCATGTGGGCTAATCTAACAAAATCTACCCTGACATCTATTTAGAAAAGGTAGCAACTTTTGATACAATTTCTCAAGATAGTTCTCATTTCGGGATCCATTTTCTCCTTCTTATGACCCACCTTTGGGTCCAGAGCCAGACTTTTCAAAAAAATATACAAGTGCAGGGGTAGCTTAGCATCTCCTGCCTGGAAGGCCACCGTTACCAGTCATCCAAAGGAGTATAAGATCCCAGGTAGAGAGACGGCCTCTACTGTACCTCCGCCATGCAGACCCCAGGACCAGAACAGGACGATTCCTTTGACTTCCTGTTCAAGATCATTCTGATCGGAGACTCTAACGTTGGGAAAACCTGTGTGGTTCAGAACTTCAAGTCAGGGGTGTTTTCAGAGAAACAGCAGAACACCATCGGAGTGGATTTCACCGTACGAACCGTGGATATCGAGGGGAAGAAAGTTAAGGTTAGTGTGTGTGGTGTCTGAAGAGGGATGTGTGTGTGGAGTGGATTTAGTGGACACATTAAGAGGGGCTGTCGAAGAATACTGTGTATGTGCTTGTGTGTGTGTGAGGTCAGGTGTGTATAAGTGTGTATGGGAGGGGGGTTTGGGTTAAGGTCATAATAAACATCACATGACTCTGTATTTCTTTATTTATTACAAGATACAAACATTTGTATCACATGCAAAAAAACAAATGCCAAAATACAAAGACCCATATTCATACAACCAGTTCCTGAAACTTACTTCCTGGGCAAGTGAATTTTTAGAATAGAAAAGTCTGCTTTAACAAGATAGACTTAGACAGATAGACGTATACTTCTCAATCAAAACTAGGCCATGTGGCTGCTGGCTGCTGTTAAATTCAAGCCCTTCATTTGAACACATAGAGATATTTCCTCCAATGCCTTTCGTAGCGTGCTGGGGGTGTTACGTGTCAGTTGAGGCGTTTTAGCATGGCTGCAGGCCTTTTGACAGTATGAAATGGAAAGTATGGAGAGGGAGAAGGTTAAGTGTATGTGTCTGTGTGTTGATCTAAATGTGTATGGGTATTTTTAGCTGAATTGGTTTTACTCTGTGTTATTCTCCATCTTAATCACCTGTAACAGCCCCATATGGCCCATAACATTGCCAAAATACACAGCACACCAGTGTTTGCTCAGAACAAATCTCTCAGAGGCATGAGGGAGTTAGTCAAATGATACACTTTTTCTTCTAGGTTCAGGATTAAGTAAACGTACAGCAAGGTGTCCTCTGACTACGGTGTCAGTTAGACAAGTCAGGTCAGCGGCTCACGTGAAGGACCTGTCTGTCAGGTTTCACTGCCCTCGCTTTTGTCTTGACAAAAATAAACCTGGAATGTGTTTTGTGAACTGTCATCACAGAAAAGGAAGTAAATGGTTTAGGTGTAGCGTGATTGGTCTGCATACATCAAAAGTCAATATGTCATTTGCTTGTTTCTAAACTCATTCTGGAGCTGGGGGCTTCTACTATAATTTACCTTGCTGGAATGTATTTTGTTTGCATGGCTCAATAAACTAAGTGAAGGGTTTCACTCCAAAACGATGAGAAAAAGACCTGATAGTAGTTACATTTCACTTTTACTTTCAGTCATCATTTCGTTGGAGTATGTGTCACCTTTTTCAAATGGTGGATAACATCACATTTAATCAAAATAGAGAGGAGAGTCGGCTAGCCAAGGAACCGTTGCGGTATGCAAAACTAACAGACAGAACAATATAGAACCAATTTCATATAAGCTATAGTTGCCCCGTGCAACGCTTTTCTCAGCAGGATTTAAAGCAGGATGGACTGCCCATACAGCTATGAAAGTATTGCATCACACATAGACCCGTTACACACTTTAAAATTCCCTCAGACCAACAACAAAACTCATTGGCGTGAAGAGCATGTTTGACTTCCAGGCAGCTTGAGGTTCGTAGGTTTACAGATAACTACAAATTGTGGAGTGCAGTCCACATAAACTGATCATACATGAGAGGATGGAGATGGTCCTGTCCAATCAATGGATAGAGTATGGCACTAAGACTGCTAGAGTTAAAGGAATAAATATCATATATAATATCAGACAAGGCAATAAGGAATATAAGTACAAGCTAAATATCACAGAAAGGCCTTAGGATAAAGAGAAGTTTTGCCAGGAGGAAAGTGGAATCGGTTACACAACACACACACACACACACACACACACACATGCCTAACTGTATTGTTTTGTAGATCAGCCAGCTGGGAAACTGTCGGGGGAAGAATTCATGGCACGCTCTGTCTTCTTAACAAATTGTACTGAACTTTAATGCAGGAAGAGATATTTCCTGTATCTGTGTTAAAGGGGCCATAGCTTCCTCCAGTTTCAAACACATGGCTCCTGTGCTTGCCAGCATAATAGGCGTCACTATCGACTGAGACATTTCAAAAGCCTGCTCTTGAATTACACAATGAATCATATCTCCATCAGAGTGTACCCAACTTTCCTAAATGTTATGCTGACACCTCGCCATCCCCTCACCCCCCCTTAACTCCAAACACCGCAACCCTGAAGCTGGGTAAGGTTCAACCAAAGGTGTGGCCAGTTCAGTTTCAATTCACTCAATTCAAGAAATAAAAGTGAAACTACAATTCACATGCTAAATATATGTAGCAGCAGGCCTCTCTCTCTCTCTTGCAATGCAGGTGTCAGTATGCAGTAAGCGGCTGGGCCTCTTTGTCTGGGCCTCAGTCAGGATGAAAATAAAAAGAAAAGGGCTGGGAGGTCAAAGAGGTTGAATCAAGACATGAGAGGCAGCGATAACAAAAATAAATAAAATGATGAAGAAATGCAATTCCCTTCTTTTCCTTTCATAGCCTCACGCGTGTTTGGCTTTTTGTGTTTGGCATTGTTGGTAACCATGGTACCCATAAAATGTGAGTTATCAAAAATTCATTGATAGTAATAAAATTAGTGTTAAAACTACTCGAAAAAATGTTGAAATCTTTTCAAATATTTTGCAATACATTTACTGCATTTTGTTGAAGCAGGCAATACTTGAAGTAGTGAACTTGTTCTCAGGATGACCGTCTCTCCAACCATGAACCTTAAGTCTTAAGTATAGTATAGATCTACATGTTGAGCACAGAATAAAAAAGTAAAGTATTTCCACACATCCTGAAGTTAAACCTGAACACAGTGTCTACTATCTACTGTCTCAGGTCACATCCATTTTTCCTGTTTCAGACATGAGTACAAGTAAAAAGTAGCTAGTTTTCATTAGGCTGGGTACCAGATTTTTAAAAGATATTTATTAATTGCCGGTTCACATATAATGACCTGACCACAAGGGTGAGTTTTGATTACTGGTTTCCTCATTCTGTTTTTCATTCCAGCGTGTTTGCATGCAGCCTGTAAGCTGACAGGTTTATCCACCCAAACCTGCTGAAACGTAGTCAAACTGTAACACTAGATACAGTGTTTTATTTGTTTTACTGCAACAAGGTTGCGTACCAGAATATCACAATCACTTTGAAGTTTCATTTATAATGGTGCAAATTAGATGACTCAATTATGGTTTGGAACAAGAGTAAATGTATCTTACTAATGGGATATGAGTCTGTTAGCATAGCTGATAAATTACCTGAAGAGAAAGAAAGATCTGCCAAAATAGTATGTTAATAAACTTCTATTGAACTTTTATCAGTCATAACGACATCTGTAGAAATGAAGGTATGATCTTGCCTTGCATTTGTCCAGAAACTAAAAGTGGACATCTTTCAAAACCTTCAAATCCTAAAACGTACAATGGTTTTGACAACAAGTAGATTGGCTGAGGGCGGGCCGATGAGTTTCTGCAGTGTGGTTGCCATGACAGCCGTTACCATGCTAACATGGTCAGGTGCTGTCAAGTCTTCAGGGACTATTCTGCAAAGGAAGACCAAGGAATCTGAAATGATTTATTTCCCCTGAGTGTGTGTGTGTGTGTGTGTGTGTGTGTGTGTGTGTGTATGTGGTGTACTGGTTCA
>CABFOQ010052663.1:0-16695 GCA_900660455.1 Gephyroberyx darwinii
CATCAACGGTATGACCTTTGACTTGGAGGAGAGGGCCAAGATGACACCAGGGGTGAGCTCCGGTTGTCCTGGCTACTGCAGCGGCTCCAGCAGCCTCTGCCACAACAGAGGGAGGTGTATCGAGAAGAGCAGCGGCTTCATCTGTGACTGTACCCAGTCCGCCTATGGGGGACCGGCCTGTAAAGAAGGTGGGCTTCTCATGCTTCTAATGATGGCTGTAAACCCCAGTAATTTACTGGTACTGTAGGAAAATTCAGCTCTCCACATCCCCCAACAACAAAAAAAGCCATGTTCAGCCATGGTGGCTATCAGTGCTCATTCTAACTATCTAGTTCTGCTATTTATTCCAAACAAATTTCTGTTGATGCTTCAGAAAATGTAAATTGCGTCACTTGCAATTTGCACCAGAGGATTTATCCGGGGAAGGTCCTACCCAACACCAGGTGTATAGAACAGCAAACCTAAAAGCTTTCATAAACTGGGTGTAGGTTGATAGAGACTAGCGAAACATTTATTCATATGGAAATGTTGATTATTACTTTAAAGCACACCACTCTGATTATGGCTACTGCAACTTCTTTTGACAGAAAAGTTTTGTGCCCATATTTGTGCAATGTCCTTGTGTGTTTTCTTTTCTAAGCTAGAGGATGTGGTCCTGAATAAAAATTCCATGATGAATTCATTATATATATATATTTGATGATTTTACATTTATTTTCACTGAGCCTCTGAATCTATTTAATAAAAAAAGGCTGAAGGAAAGTAAGTAAAGGATTCCTGTCCTTCAATGTGTAATTATATGAAATACTAACTAATCTAAACTCTATTCTGTCTCTGTTTAGCACCTTTCACTTTCTCCATCTGTGTTCAAATGTGGGAGGTTATTCGGCAGAATTGTTTTTACATTCTGTTGCCAAGTCATGACCTATTCTGAAACTATAAAACTTACTCAGAATATGCTCCGGCAGCACTGTAATTGCTTGGTATATTCAAATGAATGTGTTTCACTGAGGGACAACAGGGAATAGTTGTCTTGTAATGGGTCCTGCTCTCTAAACTCACCAATTTAAGGACTGAGGAGACTGGACTTATTATGGAGGAGAATATTACCAAAATACCAATTTAAAAATGTACACATGGGATGTGACTTTTATGTCTGGCAATAATCAGTGTTTAAAAGTGGTATTTGTAGCATTTTTAAACATCAACATATCATTGTCAAGTTAATTGTGATACCTTGGTATTATAAAATGAGAGCATGGTCAAGATGATATCTATCTCACATCAGTGGTATTGTTAAGTGCTAATTTTGAGTGTTTCTCAAAATTAAGAACACATTTCCCATAAACAGCTTCCTGTGCCCTCTCCCCCTCTCTGGAGTCTTTGGCTTTACTAAAGAGGATGAACTTGTTGGAACTGATTTTCTATCGGCGCTCCTTCCACCATCTGACATTGTTAGAAATTCTAAAAGCTTTAGCTCTGTTTGAGCTGAAAGAACAGTGTCCTCATCCTGTTTTGTGCAATCCAGCAGATTTCCCATCAAATTCAACCCAGTGGCACACAATGTAAGATGCAGTGTAGAGGCTGCCAATCTTCTCAGAGATGGTCTTGTTTGTTTACATACCATGTCTCAAAGTAGTTAATAATGTGGTAATGATTTATTGATGTTAATCTGCAATGCGTATCGCCTTTATAATCCGTCCTGCAATTTTTAAGCATTTTAAGAATGTGGCATTGCACGCTGTATAATACAACCTCCTGGCACTTTCCGTGTCCCTGTGTGTCTAGAGGTGTCGGTGTCCTTCGACAGAGAGTCCTCGGTGACCTACACCTTCCAGGAGCCCTTCTCAGTGATGCAGAACAGAAGCTCCCAGGCCTCCATTGTTTCCAGAGAAACCATAAGAGCCAGAGAGAACATGGCCTTCAGCTTCCTGACCTCCCAGAGCCCAGCCATGCTGCTGACTGTCAGCACCTTCAGCCAGCAGTACATCTCTGTCATCCTGGCCAAGAACGGTACAGACACATGGATTTGACATTTACATCACATTTGGCTGTGGTCAGTTTGCAGTTTTCTCCTTGAAAACATAGGTGTTTCTTTGATTTTGCTCTGCTTGTTATTTGTATATAGACCAAGCTAACTAGCTAACTACAATTAGCTACTAGCTACAATATTACAGACAGCAGTGTTCAGGTGGTTTTAAGGGCCTGGCTATGCCTTGTGACTGACATTCTGCTCGTGGATTGTGTTTTCAGGGAGTCTGCAGATCTGGTATCGGCTTCAGATGGACCGAAATTCAGACGTGTTCAGCCCCACCCTCAGCAGCTTGGCAGATGGACACCTCCACCGAATCAGAATCCACCGAGAGGGCAAAGACGTCTTTGTACAGGTTAGCAATATTTGTATGATGGGATATGAAGAAAGGAAATTAATGGGATACAAATGAAGAGAGCTGAAGTGGTTAAACTCATGCACGGAAAATAAAAGATACTGTACCTGAATGTATCTGTGATATAAATGAAATGCCTATTAAAAGGCAGAGGGATGTGGTTTCTGCCTATCCGAGATCATGCATCATGGACAAGGCAACATTGAATCACACTGGACATCTCAAAGTGGCCTGGCCTGACATATGCACTAAAATACATAGTAAGCTAACAGTTCTATCAGCCAAGCATGATGCGGTTGAAAGTGTTCTTCACAGCCTTTTACCAGTATGTTTTTACTCTCTCACTCATCTAGATTGACAAGGACATGGACCTCAGGTACAGCCTGTCATCTGACGCAGAGTTAATCTCAATCAAATCGCTGACTTTGGGGAAAGTCATCGGTGAGGCTCTGTGAGGAATGAAGAGGACATTTTGGTTGATGTGCTCTCAAATGATGAAATGTCATACTGTAAAGCTGCATTCAAGGTTTTTTCACACTTAATGGTGAAAATGAAACAGGTCACGGTTGTAAGACTTTGATTAAAAGGCTGCTTTTGTAATACATTGCAATTCAGCGTTAACCAGGGAAAAGATGAGGTAAATGACCTTATTTATTATAAAACAGGCTTTCAAATTTTAAGGGAATGAATTTGTCTAATATCTTCATTATGCCCTGCACAGTATTTGCTGTAAAGCCAACAAGCTGGTGGGAGGAGGACTATTGGATATTGTTGCTTTCTTCTAATCGTCCCACCACATCGGGTGCACCACAAATCTGGAATGTTACATTCCACATTATCACTTTACTCATTAATCAGAAGCTAAATGAAACTCTTAAGTAAATCATGCCTCATTTGTTTAACACAGAGACTCACAATAGCTTAGGGAACAAGCAAATCTATGCTAATTGACAACATAATTTGCATTTCAAACAGCTTCCATTTTTGCACTGAGGTGTCTCCTAGTTGAACAAAACTGAACTTGAATGTCGTTTATGTTTAGATCCTTTTGATCGAACTTGACTCTGGTCAATGAGAAGTATACTCACTGTCATTTACTAAAACCATACCCCTGAAAACATCGAACAAGTGCCTGGAACACTGAAATATCTGTAATTTGCCAGCGTTCCATTAAAAATCACAAACAATCATGAGTGAAAAGAATAAGTAGTGAACCATCCAAAAATCCACATCCAACACTGGAATATATTTCCCCAATCAGCTGCTATTACACATAAGCCACTGTAGTATCATTCCCTCTAGACCCAGGCTATCTATCTGCTCCAATAAGTCAAGTGCTGTGCTCATTTGACTTCAGTACAACAACACAACAGCCCCCATTGCTTAGAATGTGTTCTCCAAAGGATCAAAGGAAAGACATTTACCTTCTTGGCTGGGTTATGTCTCCCAGGGATCTATTAAGTTAAAATGAATGCTGGGGCCCTACAAAAAAGACCCCTCATAAACATGGTGACGATGAACTACAATTTTGGGGGGGCATGTTACTCCCTTTAAATTACCCCCACTGGGAAAATGATGGTTATTATAGATTTCATACCAATTACACAAAATATTTTAGAAAATAACATGCAGCTGAATCTGACCCTTATTCTTGCTTAAAATCCATCACATGGGGAAACTAAAACAAAAATTCATGATTCCATGGAGGTGATGGCCAGACACACACAGATCTAGCTCATATTTACATTTAATATGGTGCTTTCAACATCTCAAAATAACATCATACAGTACAATACTGGTCTCCCGTGAATTTTCATATTCAATTACTTCAGGCTGACTTTTACCTCCTTACACTGTTATCGTAGTAGCAATGATTAAAAGCAAATGATGAGGACTATTTAAATAAATGTATAGCCAAAGCCTAATGTAATTCGCATACATTTCATTTTGAATAATTAGAGACTGGCGCAGTGAAATCAACTGGAACAGACCTGTGTTTGAGAGAGGCGACTGAATAGCACATACATCTCAGAGTGAAAAAATGAGATTGTGAAACTGCTATGAAATTAAAATCAGATTCATATACTGCCCATGCAGGTACCACTAATGCACCGTAATATTTCATGTGTTCATCTCCAGCTAAATCAATAAAAGAGATGAGGCCAGATGAAAGGCTTTTTTTCTTTCTTTCGTTCTTTTTCCCCCAGGAGGCGATGTTATTGATGATGAGGTGAGACAAGCGGGTTCCAGAGGGTTCATTGGCTGTCTGTCGTCGGTCCAATTCAACCATGTGGCTCCCTTGAAAGCGGCGTTATTGAATCGAGGAAGCTCACTGGTCAGTGTGCGCGGTCAGTTGGTTGAGTCAAACTGCGGTGTGCTTGCAGACTCAAAAATATCAGGTAAGTTTTCTGCCATCATGTATAATACACTCAAGATATTTAATTCAGGTTTATACTGTAGGTACTGTTCAGAATTTCTTCCCCTTCAGTGCTGTTGAATTCAATGGCAGCAAATTGATGTCATGACCCATGCCATGGTTCCCCTGGCAGTGCCTTCGCCTCAATTTCACACCAGGGAAGAAAATAACAATATCACTTCCAGTTTTCTGGATTGTTTTCCCATTGCAGGCTTTTCATTGCTGGCTTGTTTCTGATCTTAGTATCTCAAACTACTAAGTGGCCATTGGATATATGCTGAGTATTATTCCCGGTGCATAACCATACATTCGTTTGGCCAAATTAGAGCTGATAGCTAACGTCAGCCAAGTTAGCCAAAATTAGCTAACAGTGGCTCCATGGCAAAGCTAACATTTGCTAAAGTGACGTGTCAACTTACCAATGAACGGTTAAAATTCGTTTAACAAATTTAAATTCACAGCTAATGGTGACTTAAAGTAATTCAACAACTTTTTACACTTCTTACCGTGTTTTACACTGTAGACTCTACGGTCGGAGGTCTTCATGTGGGAAGATGAAGATGGCGGAGAAACAAAACTTATCGAGTCCCAAATCGAGGCACGTCAGGCAGTCACAATGCAAATTTTGACGCGAATGAAAAATTATGATTTGATTCAAAGTAAATAAATGATATTAAACGAATGATGTCATGATTTAAGTTGAACAAAATTGATTACAATAGGTTAAACCAAAGAAAAGAGAGAAAAGTCACTTTATTGGGTCAGATCAAAGAGAAAGGAATGATGCTCCTTGAGTGCATTTCCCCCACAATAATTTCCTTTTGCAGTGGCAAAACAAGGACCAAGGACAAAATGAGGACACACCATCAGGGGAAACCCATTTTTAGGGGATGCAAATTGTGGCATAACACTTTGACCCCTAGCGTCCACACTAAATCTGAAAAGGTAGACGTGAATGTCAAAACAACTGAAGAGATTAATTCCAAAATGAGATATCCAATGTCAAAAGTGTGCCACCTACAGTATTAGGACAAAATGATTGAGGCATGAAAGTAAACACAATGTAAACATTATTGAGGTAAATAGCTATCTTGAGCCTTGAGCCCCCTACTTACAAAATAGTAACATTTTAGAATATGTAATTATCTGTGTGTGTGTGTGTGTGTGTCTGTGTGTGTGTTCCACCCCCCAAACCGATGAGATTAATGAACTAATCTTCTACTTCTTGTGATGTCACTGTTTCCCCATGATCTGCCACCGGATCGTTCAGAGACAGTCGACAGAAGCAAGGAACCATTAAGAAATGCTTCACAAAGCAACTCAGCAGTAATTGGAGGTGAGTTTTCCGATCCCAAGTTGTTAAAGTCCTCAATTGCCAAAGTCAGTCTCCTGTGAAATGAGCCCCAGCTATCTCTGCCTCATGTGCTCTCCTCTAACATTTTCTTAGAATAATGTGTGTCTGTCAGGACAGGATAACATGCCACAATTTACCTCCTATGTAATTACACAGGAGGGACGTTATTTGCACTGTAAAGTAAAAGGTCTTGTAAATTGACTTTCAGTCAGATATGATTGTATTCAATGGAGATAATGGATTGATTGCTGAGGGAAAAAGAGAAGACCAAATAGCTTTTCCAAATACAATTTTCAGAATAAACGTTTGTTTAGTTACTACCAAGAATTACTTCATTGTCACCTGACTTGATTACATATTCAAAGGTCTAGACACCTCATATTTGTCAGAGAAGGGGCCTTGGTAACATTTTCAACTATGTGCATGTAATAATACATCTTTACTGTATTATTTGAATATTCATGAATAACCAAACGCAGTTTAAGTACATTAACTAAAACACAGCTTATCAATGCCAATAATCTGTTGAGGTGGTTTCTAATTTGCTTTCTTATATGCCTGTCATAAGTGCTGCTATAGAGGCTTTGCAGTTGTGTCACAAATCTCACAGCAACCACAGTTGGCAGCATCATGGAGGTGTATTGGAGAATTGGCTGTATGCAAATACTGGCTTAATATATAACAACCGCTCCAGAAAAAGAGATGATAAGATTGTGTTGTGGGTGTAATCTATTTAGTAATAAATTAGAGTAAATAGTCTGATAGATTTGTCTCCAAATGCAGGTTACTTTTACACAGTAAACTGTCTCTTCTTTTCTATTCCAAAACACTGTGTGCAAAACAGATGTGTTTACAACAAGACAGTGATAGTTAATTGACCAGATACTGATGATTTGCTAGCTAACTGGTAGAAAATATGTTAACACAAAATTGTAATCAAATGTATCAGTGTTGAAATGATCAGTGCTCAGTCAAAAACAGCACAGAAATTAACTATGTCTATTGTAATTTATTAAGACGGCCAAGTCGTAGGTTTAGAAACACAGGCAGCTGTTCACAGCCACTGTTACCCAAGAGCTGAGGACATTAAATATAGCTGCTAAAGGGTATGTTATGTCATCTGAAGGTCCTCTACAGACAGACACTTTCATTGCACTTGCATACTGTTACAGAGGCTCACATAAAGTATTATCATGTCTTGTATAACCCACTTATATGGCTTCCATGGCTGCTCCTCAGGTGTGGTCACAGCGGTGGTCTTCATTACTGTGTGTGTGCTGGCAGTGGTAACTCGGTTCCTGTACCAGCACCGGCAGGCCCAGAGGAGCGCCAGCATGAAAGAGAAGGAGCACAGAGACAGCATGGAAACAGCCTACCGGGCAGAGTTGCACCTCCACAACTCAGTCAGGGACAATATGAAGGAGTACTACATATGACAGACGTACAAGTGTGTCCCTCTCTGGACCTAAGGCACATACCTCTCTCATAAAGGACTGTCAGGTGGATGTGTTGTAGCAGCATTCCTTAGAACTACACATTTCTGTGCTCATGTCCTGGAAATTGCCCAAGGATGCTTCAAAAGACTAGGAACTGGCCCACTGTGTAAACACTCCAGGAGATGTATGAAGTGGACAGCCACTAGCTGAATCTTTACGGGTGTGCGTATTTGATGTTGGTGGAAACTGTTAGAATTATGCCGGTGTGATTTTTGCAAAATATGTAAACCAGCAGATGAATGAGAGAGGCTGGGAAAGAGGGCAAACAACTGTAAGTGCAGTGAACACCAGCTACTACACCTCCCGAATGCGCACAACTTACGACATTTTGTTAGTAACACTCCAAACGCTGAATATTTCCACATTTCAGTGGAATATGTTATGTGACACTTGCAAGTCAAGAAATGTAGGCCAGGCCTATAAGATATGCACACATTCGCTGCCATCTGATTTTTTTTTACAGTGTGGTGGTGAATGTTGTGTTGAAAGGGAAGGAGAAAAGGGGGCCAATACTGCCTATTGTAAGAGTGCCTAATTTGCTAAGTTTTTATTTCAACATTTTTAAACTTTTTTTCCAGTGATTGGCACAATGGCAATCACATCTACATGAACGGAAGCTTATTGTCATTCAATTCTGTGACGTACAATAGATGGAAATTAGATTTTAATTGCCCAGTAGCTCAACCATAGCATTTGCTGGTTGACCATTAGACTATGTTGCAAAACAACACGTGAGTTCTGTGTGACTCAATTTGTTTTCCATATAGTTCTTTTACACTGCAATGTTTGAAGTAGCATGAAAATTGAAAGACCAGGAACCTCATAAAACCCCTTAATGTTCGCAACTAATTTGTCTACAAGAACACCGGTACCCAAATTGGACTTACCAAGGCGAACTGTCCTTAGACCCTTTTACTGGTAAGGGATGAAGCAAAGTTATATATTCATTTGGATGGATGGGTTGAGTGGTGTCTTTTTTTATTTAAAGCAGGATACTTTTTAATGGACTCTTACCCTGCTTCAAGTAAAGATGATGCTAAACAGAAATCCTTACACACACAAAAAAAAAAAATAGATGTGTGAACACATTGTAAGAGGGGGCACTATGCAGGTGGCATGGCCAAAGGGTAGGGACTTGAGCCTTTTGACCCTATCTGTGCACGTTCTTGTATCTAGGTATGTCTCAAGATGTAATAGTCTGCAGATCTCCAGTATAAATTAATTGAATACATACCTCTCAGAGTGTTTTGTTTATTTTGCAAAGGGTAATATCACATGGTTACTTCTCCTTCTTAATGATTTGTATAGCTTCAGTTTTAAGGGTATATTGTATAAATGTATAATTTAATAATAAAAGTAAAGATATTCTTAATCATCTGTTGTAACATGGCTTGACTCATGGTCATCTTTCAGTCATATTCACATCTCTCTGTGTTTGTTGTGGTTGTGTTGTTGTTTTCTGTGGCATTTAATGTCTCCACATCATTGTTTTCTATCATTTTCTAGCAAGTATTTGACAGACTGCGACATGCAGGAGGTGACCAAGTTCAAATTCAACACAAACAAGCACAAAGTTTTTTGATATCAAATAAGAATTAATATTAAACCAGCTTTGGAAACTATTTTAAACTGATATCAGTAAGATATTTAGGTCCTGATTTCACAAAACGATGCAGGTAGCAGCAATGGACGACTTTCATTTTGGTGTTATTTTTATATAGGTTTTCAATGTTGGTGCAGGCTGTCGTATCAACATCTATTCAATGTCAGAATGTTTGCTGGGAGCAAGTGGAACGGGACTCTTCTGAAATCTTTAACTGCCCTCCTGTCTAAGACTGTATTGTTCAGCCTCATCTACCAAACATTGATTAGGCTTTTATTTACCTTTACTTACCCTTGAATGGTTGATCTCATCATATACAGTATATGTAGTATACTGTATATGATCACACTCACATACAGTTCTGGCCAAGATTATTGGCACCCTTGCATTTTATGCAGATAATGTGCAATATCTTCTGAAATAATTGGAAATTGAAACAACTTTACATGTTCATCTGTTTTATTTAACAGCACATGATCAAACAATAAGAATACATATATTAGAAAAATCTTTAATGGCTTCAAAATTGAAAATATTATTGGCACCCTTTTCTAATACTTAGCTGCACAGCCTTTGGCAATGATTACTGCTTCCAGATGTTTCTTGTAACCATCAACAAGCTTCCTGCACCTACCTGCTGACAGTTTATCCCACTCTTCAATTGCAACCCACTCCAGGTCTTCAATGTTTGAAGGATTCCTTTGACTAACAATTGGTTCTCAATAGTCTTTTGTCCACTGCTGGAACCTGAACCTTTTGGGTACTTTTTATTTTATGCAAATAAGGAGTATGTGATGTTTTTCCAGGTTGTTCTTGGCAAAGCAGCAGTAGGATCTTCCATGGCCTCTGACTGTAAAACCCTTCTTGGTTCAGTATCTGGCATATGGTAAAGGCTGAAACCATTAACCCAGACCTCTCCAGGTCAGCTTTAAGATCTTTGGATGTCATGTGAGGTGTTTTTTCAATGGCTTGCACCAACCTTTGACGACATCTGAGATCAATTTTCCTCTTACCACCACGTCCTGGGAGATTCTTAGCAATCCCATGAGCAGCAAACTTGTTAATAACATTGCGAACAGTGGAAACAGGAATACCAAGGTCTCTCGAGATGGCCTTAGAGCCTTATGAACGCTTATGTTTGGTGATTTTTGACATCCTCAGACAGCTCTTTTCTTTTTGTTTTCGCGGTGCATTCAGTTTTCCACAAACAAATACCATAATCTCGGATTTGCAGATTCCCAGGGGGCCTGGGAATTGGTTCAGACAATTTAATTTATGTTTTAGTTATAGCAAACACAGGCAAGCTTTTTTTGCCTTCAAGAAAGTGGTGTACATTGTAGCCATTGGCTACATTTACATGTGCACAATAATGTGACTAATCTGATTAAGCCATTTACATGATTCCATAATTTGACTCCCCATTAATAATCCCGTTTACATGAGTGAAGTACTTATTTTGATTATCCAGAGAGAATTGTGGGAATCAGAGATTTATTACTGAAAAAATATTTCATTAAGGAGGTTGAAGTGAGGGAGTGTGAATGGATTAGATCCACTGGTCAAGTTTTGACTTTTAGCTCTGTCGTCTGCAGCCTTCAGTGATCTCCAGCAGCCGCAAACTTGTTCAATGGTTCTGACACAAAATGTCACCATTATGATGCTCACACTTGTATAAAAGCTGCATAATATTCATGTCTTGCAACACGCATAAGATATATTCCGTTTCTCCTAAAGTGTTGACTCCTGCCGGCCACCACCTTGGTCTAGCCCAGTGCAGAGTAAACTTCCCTTTCACCGCCTCATAACACAATGAGCTGGGCACAAATGTGACTAAGGTGTATACATTTCCTAGCTGCTTTCTATTAATCTGAATTAATTCTGAGTACTCCACATATGTTACAGCAGTTATGCTTACTGAGAGCATGGTGTTTGGCTTTCTCCCAGCTTCAAATACAAATTTAGAAAAGTACCTACCTACCTACCTAGGCACCAAAAAAATAAATTTAAAAATAGATGTGATGAAAATGCATGTGGATTGAAAGATGAGTGTGATAGAGTGATAAATTTGATGAACCCAAAGATGATTTGATTAAAATAGAGGTGATTTGATGAAAGCAGAGCCATTTATTGTTTAAGGCGAGCACTATAAAGGTGCTTGTAACAAAAGTTCAAAAATCTTAATTGAAAAACACTATGATGAAACATGTGATGTTAAAAAGCTTAGATGTGTGATCTTTCACTCCTTGCAATGACTTTGTAAACTACCGTACATCTAATGTCTCAGGATATTCATAGTGTCTTGGGTAATCAACAGGATTTTCCATAATCTCATTTGCTTCACCTGCCACTCCATCACTCATGGAAATATCTAAACATCAACACGTTGCATGTGGAATATTAGTTTCTTATGGTCAGTTTGAATTTTTCCAAAGCATCATTAAGCAGGTTGATGAGGGGGAGAAAAAGACATCACTGCAGTGGCACCTATGACAGGAACAAAATGTGGACATTTACAAAGCTTCTTATTGGACTGTGAGGCTGACACTTGGCTGACTACAGCCATTTTGGTAAACACCATTGCTTTTTGCTTATTTTTTCTTTCTATTTCCTCAGACTACCAATGGAGTAAGACTTCAGCAACATCTTTCTGCTTACAACTACTATGTTTGGCCTCGTCTACCAGACAGCAATGTTATTGTATGTTTGGGCAAAAGTCTCAGGGATTTTTTTGTGATTTGTGATTTGTGTTTTGTGATTTGTGTTTTGTGATTTGTGATTTGTGATTTGTGATTTGTGATTTGTGTTTTGTGATTTGGGATTTGTGTTTCTGACCTCAGCTTGGCTTTCAGGCATACATTAATCACACTTTCAGCTATGACTTGACTTAGCATTCTTTGTAACATTGTAATTAAAACGTTTGCAGGGTTTAAAATAACGTGATTTCTCTAATAACCCGGTTTACATCAATTAATTTAATCATCGATCTAACGCTTTAAAGGAACCAACATTAGGACCAGTTTTCCCAGCCCCTCTTCTATTTTCTTGTCTGCATGCAAAAATCTCTGAATATTTACACGCTCCAATAATTTGAAAGGTTCTGAAGAAATCTAGGTGTTAATCGCGTTATGCTTACTGATTATAACCGTACTCCAATTAAGATAATCAGATAAGCATTTAAATGCCAATTTCTATAGGACTACTGCTTTGAGGCTCTGCTATGATTGCTTTGAGTCAAAGCAATCATAGCAATCATAAAAACTGTATTAGACATGTAAACATATGATCTTGACAACCGTACAACACACACAACCTCCAGTCCAAAGTGTGGTGAGAATCACTCCACCAGTCATATTGCAGTCTGTGCTGTTTTTTCCCCCATTGCCTCTGGGCTGCTGGTGTGGTGTTTTCCTTTGCTACAGCCTTGTATGGAGAATTAGACCCAAATGAATACATCAAATACACCACTTCATTCTGTTTTCTCTGGCCAGCTCTATATGCCTGAGGTACTCTCACTCGGTCTCCATACAGAGGATTTGTATGGCTCTGTGACGGAGCTTTTACAGGTAACTGCTTTAAAATTAAAGAGATACTTTTTCATTTTAAATTTTAGTTTGTTGTTTTTCTTTGATCAATACTTTATTCATGTGCATTATTGTAAATAGGTTTCAGCATTCATCCTTCAGCTACCCTGAAATGGATTGTTATTAATATGTAAGCATCCATCAATGAAACCAGTGTGTACTGCTAATGAGCTAGATTCTGACTTCCAGAGGCCATTATTTAAAATGAGCAATGCCGCTTTCCCTTTGAATCTGTGTGCCAATGCAGATTTCCCCTACATTGGTACACAGGATTTAAAAGTTTAGTGGACGAAAATTAACGCATTATTTTGTACATATGGACTTCTCTAGTGCATATTTTCTGATATTTCTAACTGCTAAATAATTAACTGCTTGGACTAAAACAGAGCCAAAACGATCCTGAGCAATATGAGAGCTAAAGTGTAGACACAACGTTGAAAAGACGTCAAGTGCTTAGTGGGAAAACCCTTCTAGCAGTTCTTTAACTACTTGTCAGTAATGCCCCAGTTTTGAGACATGCATTAGCATTGCAGGGATTTTCAAGATGTGGATTATTTGATAGCTTGGTAAAACATGTGTGTACAGGGATCAAACACAATGTGGTAAAATGTGCATGTTCTGGTTAAAGACATTTTTATATGTGTAAATATGGCAGGTAAGTAGGGGGCAGGTGATGTTAGCTTTGCTGTCAAATGGATGATGGAAGGATGAAGAACAAGCAGTGTATTTGACCTCAACCAACACACACACGTACAGGTTAGGGATTCTTCAAGTGCCATTTTAATCCAGAGGGGTTAGGTTTAAATCCAAAAGGCAACAATTCCAGTAAATTCAGTAGGTGTTTCTCCTGCCGTAGCCAGTTATACTGAGGGCAGCATCCCACTATGTCTGGTGCTAATAAACTCACCTAGCTCCAGCATGTGGTCTCAACCTGAAGATGCCTGTAATTTTCCCTGCAGGTGGGAAAGTTGAGGTCTGCCACTGCTCTGGCCCTCAGACCTTTACAATGTTTTACTTGACCTTGTGAGACTTACAGACAGACAGGTTCATAAAGTCTCAAGGAAGAGCATCAGGTAAATCATGTACTGGGTGTAAACAAGGGATATTTTGCTGTGCTAAGCAGTTATTGCTGTGGTGTTTGTGCACCACTCATCATTTGTCAATCAACCAGTGTGCTCAGTATTGTGACGTCTTTTTCCTTGGATTTTCTGTTGATGCAGTTTGAATTTCTGTAGGTGGTGCTCTTTTCTTTGTCTGTTCAGCCATGGTGGCTATTGCTGCTCATGCTAACTACACAGTTCTTCTGTTTATTTCAAACAAACTTCCTGCTGTGGGCATTGTGGAGTCCATTGAGACTGTAACCATGATGAAGGGCTATACAAATAAATGTGATTTGATTTGACTTACTTGTGGCTATTCAGCAATACTACAGTTATTACTGTGTCAACAACGCCAAAGACTTCATATTTGCAGAAATGTCCACTATTTTCTTTGCTGACCGTTTTTGTAACAGTGTTTTGTACTGCAGTATCACAGCATATGGGAAATTAAACCACCAACAAACGATGTTTGAGAAAAATAATCATACTATGCTTGTTTCCCTATTTTATTTATTATTATAGAACAATATATTACATTGCATGTTAAATAGAAAATAAAATAGTTTATTCACAATAAAAGACATACATTATAGAAAGTTTACAGTCAAAATACTAGTTAAGTCAGAGCTCCTTCAGTCGACTCATCATGCTGGATAACTTTGGAGTGGAAGCAGGAAATATACAGTACAAAACATAAGGTGTGATTAGGGAACCTCTGGCAATTTGATGTAATGAAATGATAGATGGATGTCATGTAATGACATTGCTTCCATTACTGTAGGCTAAGTGACGACCTCACAGCTGGTGATCATTTTAAAACCACCCAGATTGATTCACATCCATCTTTTTAGTCACCAACTGTTGCTCCCCATGTATTTGAATTTCTCTTTTCCTCTGCCCCGCAGACACACACACTGTTTTTATCCAACAAGCCAGAGGAGGTGAAATGAAGTGATTAGAATCACTTTCACTGCTTATTCATCAGATTCTGCACTTTACGTAATGACTTCAGGGCCACCTACACAAGCTCTGGGGAGCACAGTTACCGTTATTATTGCATTAAGAAAAGTTGGAGGCAAAGTTTCTTTCCACTAAACATATGAGCTAATGAGCTGTGGTGTAAGGAATGCTCTTTTATGCAAACTCTGTGTGGGGCTGAGCGTGTTAACTTTCAACTTACTGAATGAGAGCTATTTGATTATTGTGTTTGCGGACTAAATTATGCAAAGATCACAAAATCACACCGAACAGAAGTGGTTTTGGTTGCGCTCATCATTATTTGTTGCTCCAATTCAAAGTTAAAATATGCAGTGTGGGAATGTTGCTCGCTCTCATCTTTTCACAGCGTGATATCGACCCCTGCATGAACTAACAAACACATCTCAATTGCAGGGAACTCTCTTGATTATGAATTGATATCAACTACTATTAAACACTGACTCTATCTACTATCTACTAATGGTGGTGCATTAGCATATGAGGTGGAACAAATGTCCAAAAGTCTGTACTACTCACTGCATTCATTAATACACAGGCCAAGGTGTTACTGCCCCTTGTGCCATAATCCAAGGCAAACACTCATAGAAGCCCAATTCAGATATTATACAAATGATACAACCACCACCAAATGAACACCATAGCAGACATCAGGCTACACCGTCATAGATCTACAGCCATTTGTCAGATGGCACCAATCTCTAGTTACCTACTCTAACCAAGAGCACTACGTGGCATGTCATTGGAGTTATCAAGTGGGCACCTTCCGTCACTGATGTTTCGTTGAGGTGGGCCCACGACACCTCAAGAAGGCTCAACAGTGTATTACAGCGTCCTGGAAACAGCCCCCTCTATGCCACCACCTGTCATCTCGGGTTATCCCCGATTAGTTACGGTGCAACGACATCAAAAGGAAACCTCATTAAAGGGGTTTTGAAGTGCATCAAAACAAACCTTAAAAAATGTGAAGGAATTATCTGTCCAGAGTGAAAAAGAGAGAAAGAAAGCAGGATAGTGGTAAGTGGAGCACATAATGACGATTAAGGATGATAGTAAGCCAAAACGTTAGCAAAGGTGCTCATTTTTTACATGATATCATGTAGCCCAGCTAATGTTTGTTTTACAAGTTAGCCACTTGACTAACACTAACACTAACTAACAAGCTAACAGAATTTAGCTTGCTAGATAGAATTTGTTTTTGTATCTAAATATACAGTATGAGACTTGAGCAGATGAATTAAAATATAATGTAAATAAATAGTAATTAAGCTAGGTTTGTGAAACCAGCCTGTGAAACTGATTAAACAAATGGAATATTAATTCAATCATGAGAGGCTAGGTTTACAATTATAAACATTTATTAACAGACATGAGAAATGAGCATGAGCATAGGTTTGGCATAGACTCCAAGTGGTATCCAGCAATAGGGTGAAGCTCCCAGGGGCAGGAAGGAGACAGGAGAACCCCCTGAAGATCTAACCCTTCTGGATATCTGATGGAGCCATGATGCTGGTGGTGGGGGAGGAGGTGGCGCGTCAGACTGGTGCGGTTTAGGCAGTTGAAATGACAGAAACACGGAAGCAGCTGAGGGGATACAAATAGAAGGAAATGGTTAATGATTGGTTTCTGGAGAGGGAGGAAGGGGAGGAGAAAGGAACGTGGGTTACGGTGGTTGGACGAAGCAGAGCTGGGGGCATGTTTGTACCTGCTGACAAAATATGAATAAGGGAGGTAGCCTTCCTGATTGACGCTAAGCTTCATT
>CABFOQ010052664.1:4070-21055 GCA_900660455.1 Gephyroberyx darwinii
CTAACAATACCGCTGGTGTGAGATAGAGGCGACCAATCGTCTCCACCATGGTCTCATTTATTTACGGTAGTTATACCAACATATCACATTTAGTTTTACAATGATATATTGATGTTTAAAATGATGCACACAGCACCTTTAATAAGTAACTACATAATCAGTCAATTTATCACATATTTTTCTCCGCTCATTTTGATCTTCCTACAGGTACAAAAAAAAGTAAATAAAAGTAAATAAATAAATAATATATATAATATATTTGCAAATTTCCTCCTTTTTAATTATGTTTCTCTCTTATCCTCCATCCTCTATATATTGCAATAATCTGTGTCTATTCTACCCCACTATACTCACTCTATTCACCTCTCAATGGGATGACAGTACAGTCCTTCTATTCAATGCTATAGCAAGAAAGAGAAAGAAAGTGAAGTGGTTGTAATAGGAGGAGAGGGAGAAAGAGGAGAGAGAAGCAGCAAAGCAAAAATACAACATACACTGAAACTGAACGACAGAAAGCTGGGAGGAGAAAAAGAGGATTAAGGAAAAGACAAAAAAAGAAAAGAACAAGGTGCCAGTAAACATATCATTCCCTGTGAATGATGCAGTCACTGTGTGGGTTACTCATTAATAAGTTATACATGAACATGAAAAAGTTAAACAATCAGTGAATACATGAAAAACTACTTGAAGGGAAAACTGTTTTTCAAGAAATTTAAAATGGTGGAAAATCCGATATGTCATATATTGATAGTCCAAATATGACAAATTTGTAGAGCAAGAATAGCTGGATATGTGCACCAAATGTATAGAGGCTGTCCAGTTGTGACACAAATCAGCCATGTTTGGCACCATCATCCAGGTCCATTGGAGAATTGTCTGTTAGTTAATGCCTAAATATATATATATATACTCATCCTGCCTCGGTGTACCACAGAGCGACACCAGAGGTCCTTTTTGCCCACCGCCATCAGACTTTATAACTTATCACTGGACTTCATTCTATTTCTCTATTCCTTGTGTTATTCTATGTCTGGCTGCTGTGGCAAAGAAAATTCCCCCCCGGGGATTAATAAAGTACCTACCTACCTACCTACCTATATAAGAATCAGGCTAGAAAATGAGAACTAGCTAAAAAAGATTGTTGTAGCGTAGCTGTAGATCCATTCAGTAATGTTCTCAGTAAAAGTGAATAGTCTGACAAGGTAGATGTGTTTCCAAATGTAGGTTACTGCTCAGTTAACCTGAACAAACTGTTGGTTGTTAGTTTTGTTGGCTAGCTAACTAGCCAGCATGCTAATTTAGCAAAGCAACTGATGTTAATGTTAACTCAAAATGCTAGTCTGAGCTCCATTATTCATACTAAAAACTCCCTTTAATGTCAACTCTTGTACACCACTTTCTCTTAACTCTGTTTTCTTCATCTCCCCCTGTCTCTCATACAATTTGCATCTGATAACAACATGCTCTACTGATTCTTCATCTTCGCAATAACCACATAGTCCTGTGTGATGAGTCTTGTTCAGTCCACAATGTCCCAACCTTAGCCTTGTTGGTACAGCTTCTTCCTTCCTCTTTCCTCTTATATTTCTTAGTTTGGTGACCTTGCTTTGTATTTAGTATATGTGACAGGTAGAGAGCACAGGTAGATCCCTGTCTGTGGGTGTGGCCACGCATATAAGGCTGGAGATCAGTGTAGAGCATGCTGGTCTGTGGTTATGCTCTTGGGCTGTGTTCTGGGCTCCTGTGCTCGTAGCCGAAGGTAAGCCTCGTATGCTAGGCTATGTATGCTCACCTTATTATAGGTTCAATCAGCCTTTATGGCTCACCATTAGATTGGGACTGAATGGGGACCAAGGTAACATGTGTTTCTCTTTCTTCTTGGGTTTTAATGGTTTATGTTGGTTGACTAACGGCTATCCTCGAATAGGGATGATCCAGCAAAGCCAAGCCCCAGTATAGAACTCCAGAGGAGTGAAGGAATTCCCCAGACTGATTCTGACTCCTGTTACAAGGTGGTGTTTTGAGGTGCCAGAGGTATTTTCCTTTTCTTAGTTTGTGTAATGTTGTAATGGTCTGGAATTCAGACTACAGTAATTGTATTTTGTTTCTTTTTGTAGGGTACCGCCCCTGCTGTTTTGCTTTAGTTATATTTATGGTTTAGTTTTTCCTTTTGCCTTGAGCACCTTAACACCCACAGACAGTGTTAAGTTGAGTTGAACCGGAGGACAAGAATTTCACTACTGGTAATGATGTATGCATTGTTATCTAATATGTGACAATAAACTTGGAAAAAAACTTGAAACTGACGTGGTCCGGCATTGCCACTTGTGTGGTGGTAGTGTGGAGCTACCTCCTGTCTGGTCTGGAATACTTTTTTTTTTTTTTTGATTTGCTTTGTGTACTGAGGAGAGTGTGGCCGTGTTGATGGGGACTGGCAGCGTGGGGGGGGCTCCCTGAACATTTAATAAATAAACTTTTTTTTGGGAGCTTGAAACCACGTCTCTGTTTCATTACAAGTTTACCTGTGTGCATTTCATTGAAAAAGGGTATTGTATAGAACATTAGTTCCTGGGGTGCAATTCCCTAGGTGGCATAGTTGGTAATTCAAGGTATCAAAGCCCCCAGTAAGCCTGGTCACATATAGATGCCTCCCCAGGCACGGTGTGGCTAATCGGAAGAAACGGGATATTCCCGGTGGGCCGGGCTGGTTGTTGGGCCAGTGACACGGTCGGTAAACACAATAATTTACAATAATTGTTTTAATAGATCATGTAGGCTGTCATCTTAGGGCTTTTAAAAAAACTCTGACGACTACTGTGAGTACGTTTGACTTTTATTCAACTTCACAGACAACATAACAAGCTCCGCTTGGACATGCGCCGTGTGAGATGCCTGAGATGCGTAGCCTGAGATGAACTCAGCAAAGTATAACGTTGCCTACGAACTACAATTCAAGTTTAGTGTCACGGAATTGTGTGGCGTTATGGCATATAACGTGTACGATACGTAAGTGTGAGACACTTGTCTATTGTAGTTTCAAGCAGCAGTCTGCTGGCAGTGAAGAAGAGGCAGTACCAAGCGCCAGCCATGATGAGCCCATAACTCCAGAGTGGGCAAGTAGGATTGCTCAATGCTAAAGACTATCAGAACAAAATACACTGAATAATGAGGTTGTAAAGAATAGTGCACTATAGTGGACTTGCATAGTAAGGCTATAGTTATAGATCTCCAGTATAATAGGTTGTGAACTAAAGTGGGCTGAGGCATGAAACTCCTGGGCTGAAAATGAGTCCTACTCCGGCCCTGTGCCTCCCCTTCACCTTTCCGCCCCAATAGTCCTGCCACTGTAGTTTCGTTTTTTTTGGCTTCTTCTAAAAATCCTTGGTATTCTGATTACTGAAGGCCTGCACCATGTCAATTTTCTTTTTCTCTTATTTTTTTAATTCACGCAAACACAAATTGACTGCTGGTGTATGGGTTCAAATTGACGCCAAAAGTATTGTCAGCGCAGGAAAAAGAATTGCAGGCGTAAAAATAGGTGTAGATGTGGAAATGTTTCTCGTGATGTCATGATTTTGACGTGGAGGCGGGTTGAAGGGAAGGGGGCGACTTTATTGGTCACTGGGACAAATGCGTCATTGGTATGCACTGTGTTTACCTCCCTGACTGAAGGCATGCACATCGTCATTTACGTGGGAACATGGCGGAGCAACAACATCCTTCTCAGGTATTCGACTAGCTATCAAACTTGTTATTGTTATACGTATTATACGTCTCTTTTTAATTATTATAATTATTTTTTTTATAATTATTAATAATTATTATATATAGCACATAAATTTCCATACTATGCACAGTGTAATAAGGAAGTTGTTTCTTCGCTCATCTCTCTGAGACACATATGCATGTACACAATTAACCAGAGGGGTCAGAGTGCAGGGCAGCCAGTGTTCAGTGGAGGGTCAAGAACTTCATTGGAGACTGACATTTTGAGGATTTACCATGTGGTCGTCTGGTTACAGGAAGTTCTCTAACCACAAATGGAGCCACCTCCTGTGTAACAAGTTAAAAAGTAAATTTGTTATGACATTCTTTCTGTAAAGAGTGCCTCAGGGTTCTGCACTATGTTAATAAAATGTGTCAAATCATAATTATCATCTGTATGCTGATGATGCAATCATTTACTGCTGTCTTTGAGAACATCAAAGCAATGTTTAACACTGTATAAGCTACCTTACGTCAACTGTGATTTGTTCTGTATGCTACAAAATAAAACTTAAGTTTACAAACTCAAAATATGGGCCAATAATCACTACAGATTCTCACACAACTCCTAAAATCCTTGTCTTGTATTCAGCGAGCTGTATAGCATCTGTAGCTGTTTTCATCTGTCCCTAAGGTCAGAACTGAAGCAGGCACAAGTGCCCTCATGTACTCTGCTCCCTCTTCATGTAACCCACTGCAAACTGATTTCAAGCTGAAGAGCTGGTCTCTACTTGTGAGTTTAAAGTGTTTGTAAGGGTTCTTGTGGGCGTCTCAAGTGCTGTCAGTGCTCTGTTTAGACTGAAATATGTTTGTCCCTGTGGGTTACAGCGGATTGGATCGCTATATATATATATATATATATGCATTTTGTACAACGTTGTTATTTTGTCTGTCTGCAACGTTTAACATTTGATGAATTGAGTAGTGCCAAAGCCTTCAGTAGCTCACTCACTAAAATACACATTTCGCCACAAGAGATGGTGCTCTGCTCACATAAGGAATACAAAGATAATCCACTTGATTACTTGTCACTGATATTCACCTTCCTGCCTCGCAACCCCGCCTACCCCTCCTGGTTTCAAATCTGTGCTTCTTTTACAATACATAAAGTACGCATAGTAATTGCGTAAAGATTTTTGTTTAAATGGCTCTTGTCGACCATCAGATGTGATGCACAGATACCTTTTACTGTATTGTCTTCAACATTAACAAACCTCCAAAGCTATGTGTTGACCAGGTTTCGAGGACGACAAAGATGAAGTTTGCAGTCAATTTTGGAAATTCCTTATAAAATTTTTTAAATGCAAGCCTTCAGAGAAAACATATAGCTACAGTATTAACGGCAACAAGAAACATCAAAATAGTTCAGCACCAATAGAGAAGTATAACGCAAATTCCTGTAACAGTTCATCTGCCACTGTAACCTCTCTGGCACAATGCAATCACAGTCACAATCACAACTTTTACCAAGAATGAAATGAGGTTTCTGCACATTGCTTGGTCAATCTTTCTTCCCAATAGAAGTAACTGCTTGAATAAGTTCTTCTCTTGCAAGCACAAATAGGTAATAACTAGTACAATGGTTAAGGTTAACTATCAACTAGGGCCAATGCCATGGATTATGTGAATTGAATATATAAACTACACAACTAAGAAGATCAGCCGGTAGTATACAAATTCATTATTTATTTGAATCATTATTAACCATCAACTATTTTTTAAAAACAGTCATATCTTCATATTGAGAGTGAACAATATATCAAGCATTCCTATTTTTTTTTCAAATATTAAAAATGTATTCAGCTACAATATTATTTTGCCCACGTCTGCTTGTGTTGCTGTGAAGAGAGGAGAGAGCCCTTTGTTAAATTACAACAATGATGTTTCTGTTGTACAAAGAGGGTGAAAAGGGTGCTAATGAACATCACCCATGGGCCATCATTAAGGTACACCCTTCCAGTATTGACATGAATGAATCGAAAAGAATTGTATCATATCGGCAAGAGTGAACAAGATCAGCAGCATACACCCAACAATGGAAGTTAATGAAGCTCCGTCCACTGTTCATTTAGATAAGATTGAACTTTAATCGTTCCCACAGGGGGAAACGGTTTGTTGCAGCAGTAAATAGGAATAGGACACAGCAAAGAAAATAGAATATAAATAAGATAGTAATTAGCTAATAGCTATCTGAATGAAGTGAATAGTGTACTGAACTGAATTAACTGAATGCATTAAATAGAAGCAGGATGAGCGCTTTAACTAAACAGCTATGGTCAATACGAGCAAAACAAGATACACCCCAAGTTAAACCCAACAGTTGCAGAAAACCTTGACCAAGCAGAAAGTAGAATATATTTGTTTTTGCCGAAAACACCTGGTCCCAAAAGTGAGTCATCCTATCTGGATATCTATCTTTCTATAAGAAATTCAATGAAAATGAATGACCACACAATAATAATGTTTAATATTTATACAAGCAGTTTCATTGATGAGAAAACAATTAGTCAGTGACATAATGCATTCACCTACAGTAGGCACTCACCTCATTTAATCCAGGATCTAAAAACAATATAACAGTTGCTAATACCTGTATGAAAAATCCTGAGTGGCTCAAAACAAATCTTCCTCTAGAAGACAAACTGAAGACATTTGTAAGGACAAAACAGAGAGCTCTGATGTAATTGTGAAGGCCAGAATTTTTGTCTGCACAATGCCCCTGCTGATAACCACTAATAGTCTGATGCCTTTGTTTGAATAAATGAGCAAATGATGAGTCATCACCGGATCAAGATGGAATTCAGAATCATTAGTATACTATCCAACGCTGTGGTTGCATTCAAACTTCAAACTACATTGTTTTCCAAGGTGCTACTGCAGTTTAAAGCATCAGCACTGCAGCTGACATTTCACCAGCAGATGGTGACATGATGAGTAGTGAGAGGCGTTGCTGCACTTCTGGCGGCCAAATAGAGAATAGCAGTTGAATTCCAAAAGTTAAGTCAAGTTTATTTGTGTAGCCACAGACTTGCTCTACTGTACATTCAATTCACATGATGATCCAGCTATTACGAGCGGGCCGTTCAGATTATACTCAAACAGTACACCACGCAAATCATCTGGTTAACCCATTCATCAGCTACCTCATTATCTCTACAGTTAAATCCTCTTACTTTTTAACCAAGCCGCTTATCACTTACCATGTTGTGGTCACAGGAAATACAGCACAGACAAAACCTGCACATCAGCAGAGGTCAATGCTCCAGATATGCACACATTGTACATTTCTCTCACAAATAAATATTAATAAGTAGTACTAAATTGACTAGCCAGCCAAGTGGCTAGCTGACTTCCAGCATGTTATTTGATGTGGTCAGTCAGTAGTGCTGTTGTAGAAGGAATTATTCTTTAAGCCAAACTCTGCTGCAATTTATCTGTAGGTATTAATAGTATTCAGTATGATCACTTAATCTCAGGATAATGCATGTGCTAACCTGATAGGTATTAACAATATATACTATATACAGGGCAATTCGTATAGACAGTGTTTCCTGTTAGGATTATGCATGTAGAGTTTGGCTGTAGTCTTCAGTGCAGTGGTGGTCCTGTCATTGTTGGTGCCTTAGGGAAGATCATGCAAGTAAGTATAGCATACAAGTATTCTGTATGATTTGAAAAAGAAAGATCTTTCTTTCTTTCTTTCTTTCTATAGAAGAAAGAAAGAAAGATCTTTCAGTGTTCAGAGTTACATAACTGAATAAAAGCATTCATGATAACACTGACCTCTTTAGCTCACTTCTCTTATTTTATTTTATTTCTACTATGCTTTCTTCATGATCCTATGAAGGTTCAATTCATTGTAATCAGGATTTCCCCCAAGTGTTACCCAATAGGAATGTGTCTGAAAACGAATTTTTAAATGATTAATCATGGGTGAGAACACTGCTATGTCACGCTGTCTCTGTGTAAATTTGCACTGCATCATCAATTAATCTAAGTACCAAGGTTTGTGCTTGTGTCTGTGTGCCTTTGGTTGTGTTGCACTGTCAGTCCTGACTTGCACCTGATCACAAACCTCCAGGCAACCACGTCTGGTGTCATCATGGAGGTCTGCAGGAGAATTGGCTGTGTGCAAATAATCGCTACATATATAACAACCGGGCACAAAAAAAGAGAGATTCCTAAAAAAGACAGTTTCTATTACATACATTGGTGCACAAATCAGTATATACAAGAAGATGCTAATGGTTAGCTGACCAGATACTATGGTTAGTTAGCTAACAAGCTGACATTATCTAAAATAGCTCCCTCTGCTGGTGCTGACCTGACTAACTCAAAGCACTCCAGTGGGCAAGGACAGGAGAGTGAGAGGTGGGACAGTGCTGCCAAAGGGCCCCTGAGCCAACCATAAACTATAGGGTTAGGGGCACCTGGGTGCATGTCATGGAAGCCTGTTTGAGGGAGGAAAATGGTCCATGCTGCCCCTAGCTGGAGGGCACCCAAGGCTGCTGCCAGTATTGCCTATGCCACTGATTGCCACTGCTTCAGCATTTTAGATATCTGTTCTAGTCTCCTGAATCCAGAGTATGTGTTGGTGCAAACTCCACACCACTGATACCAGGGCAACGTAGAAAAAATTCCATACATGGTTATGACTGCATTATAACCCTTGAATGTTTGAAATGGTTTGAGTCACATGACTGAGATCCACAGAGAGGAAATCACCACCATGTCAATAGGTGTCCTGCCACATGCAAGGGATGTAGAGAGGAGAAGCACCGCAGCTCTAGATCTAGGTCAAACTGATGTCCTCTGGCTGGAGTCGTCAGATATTGCAAAGGTGTATTTGCAAAACTAGTATTTGCCTCTAGATTTTAAGAGTCTGATCTTTGTCTCAGCAAAAACAAAAAATCTCATATAAGAGGAGATTTTGGAGTCATGCTTGAATAGAAATGGCTCCACCACATCGAGGAGTTATCACTGCAGCGTAATTGCACAGAGAGGATACAATATTTATGAGAGATTTAGCCTCATTAATCTGTGAAAAGTTCTGAAAGTGTGATCATTTTATTTTACTCATCACTGTTTTGTGGATCTCCGTGCTCTTTGATGCTCAGTCATTTTCCTTCACTCCCTTTTTGAAGTGATGTGTTTTGACAGCTCTTCCCCAGTGCTTTCATTGAGTCATTATCAGTG
This sequence comes from Gephyroberyx darwinii, assembly GCA_900660455.1. Taxonomy (NCBI): domain Eukaryota; kingdom Metazoa; phylum Chordata; class Actinopteri; order Trachichthyiformes; family Trachichthyidae; genus Gephyroberyx; species Gephyroberyx darwinii. Next base: position 13,032 of record CABFOQ010052664.1, read on the forward strand.
CCAATGTTTCAACGCAACCTGTCTTTTTCCCTCCTTTGTCTTGCAGCTGCACACTGACCTCGATAGAGGGGAAAGTGCGGTGAAGTACACTCTCTCGGGGGAAGGGGCTGGCTCCATTTTCACCATTGACCAAACGACGGGGGACATCCACGCCTTAAGGAGTCTCGACAGAGAGGAGAAGCCTTACTACACCCTCCGCGCCCAGGCTGTTGACATCGACACCAACCGGCCCCTAGAGCCCGAATCGGAATTCGTAATTAAGGTCCAAGACATCAACGACAATGAGCCAAAGTTCCTGGAGGGCCCATATACAGCCAGTGTCCCTGAGATGTCACCAGTAGGTAAGTGAACGTCTCCAGCGACTTCATTTTGTCCGATAAAAGTCTAGCAATCAATGCTTGCCTTAATAGATTTTAGAGTTTTAGAGTCTTTCCTCCTCTCGAAATGAGCTCAAAAACAAAAAAGTTTGAGAAGAGAGCTGGAGGAATTTCAGTAGCATCACAGATACAACCAGAGGGGCAAAGCAGCCCCCCCCCCAACAGATTTTGACATTTCAGAGAGCCAGTTATTCTTGGTGTGCCCTGAGTATATTTCACAGGGTTGTCTTTATACATTCCCCCTCAGGGAGAACAGATCAAGGTAATTCACTGCAAGAATGGCTCCCCTTGATCTGAATGGCAATGAGGCCCTCATATAGACAACTCCAAATCAGCGGTCTCCAGAGTACGAGTAGAAAGCAGGAACAAAACAGCCTAGTCTACTTGTACACTCCAAATCACAAGCTGCTCTGTAACTGTTTACTGCAGAATCAGAGTAGCGCCTTTGGTCAAACATGCCTGTTTGACCATGGAAGAGGAATACAGGGCTTGGCTTGGTTTCGAATCTGATCGATAAATGCACAGTGTTGTGGAATTAGCCAAAAAAAATGTAACTGATTCCTCTCAAGGAGGAGGTTAAATCAGAGTGCATTTCGGATCATTGTTCTTTTCCCATTATGTGGTAATGTTTCGGTTGAATAAATGGTGCTTTGGTACATCAATGGATTGTATGTTTAAAAACTTGGAACTGTTAATTAGATTAATGAGATGAAAGGAGCCGAGCAGCATTCCTCAGAGAAATGCAAATGTGCTGAAATTGGACCAGAATCCCCCAAAACTCCAGAAGTTCTCTTCTTTTGGTCCCACTGAGTGAATATTTAAAAAACTGCAGTGTTAGGATTTTAAATGGTGCAGAAGCTCTTTTTAGGAAACTACTTTTTTTGTCATTTTAAAAAGAAAAAGTGAAAAGATAATTATTTTATCTCCTCCATTGTCTATTCTCTAGTCTATTAAGTGTTGAACATGGCCCAGGCCTACCCTGGCATGCCTAATCGGGCATATGTGGCGTTGTTAAGGATTGAGACACTAATCTCTGTCACCTAATGTTTTAATGCCATTGTTACCATCTGCTCGGACTGCAAAGCCGGTATAATATTAGCTCTTTACAGGCCAAGCAGGAGGACCACAAAATACTACAGTGACCATCAAAAAGCTGTCCTTGGTGTCAGTGTCTCCTGTAAGTGGGCAACGTATCCTGCAGTTGAAAATATTACACAGCCGTGTGCAACTGTCATGTCAACCCTTTTCCAAGTGATCTTTCAGGGGAATCTGCGAGGGCGACACCAGGCATGTCTCTCCCTGCTGTATACTCTTAAGACAGTATCTGGCTGGCAACTGGTAAAATCACTGCCTGTTGAATTTTAATGCGTGGTAAATGAGGATTGTATTAATGCTATGGTGCGTTCAAATTCCAGCTAGTTAAAGGGGATGAGCCATACCTACTCTGTAATTACTCTGTACACCCTGTTACTGGAGTTTGGAAAAGTGCCATCTGACTGCTATTCCTGACCTGGCTCTTTGTTTTCTTAATGGTAACATTGCTTAATGAATGGCAGCACAAAAGAGCCTTTTTACCCTTGATTTATTTTACAGCCTCTTAGTAATGCTGCAAATGTGCAAATCAAATATTGCAATTTACATTCTCCACGACACTCCTCCTCAATGCACTTTAATGGGGACTTTCAACTTTCAGCATTAGCCATAGCTTTGTCTATTGTGATCCATCATTCAGTAGTGGCGGGTGAGATCGGCCAGCACATTAATGGATTTCAGGTAGCATTCATACCAGTCTGGCGAGGAAACAAATCAAACAAATTCAATATGCCTACATTTTCTTTTCCACAGGGACGTATGTGACGCAAGTGACAGCCACAGATGCAGATGACCCTACCTATGGAAACAGTGCTCGAGTGGTGTACAGCATTCTCCATGGCCAGCCATACTTCTCTGTCGACCCTAAAACAGGTGAACACATTGCAACAAAAGTTAAAACATGACTCCATGAAATTTTCATATAAACAAAACTGTTTTGCTACTCCAATACAACACAATAGTGATCCAACTAGTTCATGAAAGATTTCACACTTGCTGTTCTGAACACCCGGTGTCAGGTGGGTCTTTCCTGGGAGGAATCCGCACAGGAAGTAATGCGTTTTACGTTTCCGGCAGAAGCAACAGCAGTTTTGTTTGGAATAAATAGAAGAAGAACTGGGTAGTTTGGGTAGAGTGGCAGCAGTGGAGCAGTGGGAGCTGTGAATCTGATCAGCAAAACACCTTTATATCACCAGTGTTTGCCGGTAGTGGGCTGCTGCTGGCTTACTATCTGGGACAGTTCAAAGCATGTGAAAATAGGTTCATACATATCACACAGGGGGATGCGGGGGAATCTATTGCTGATTATGCTGCTCATCCCAGAGCTTTACAGAGCACATACTGTGACTGCATTTCAAACTGATCAAACTGTTAAAATAAATACCTGCCCTGCTGGGCCCAACGTGTATCTCCAAACACACACAACAAGGGGAGCAAACACTGAGGCAAAAAAGGTGGGGTTGTCACAACATTGTCCTTCTCAGAACCCCCCGCCAAAAAAAAAAACTAAAAAGATGAGAGGAATGTCAAAAATCAGCCTTCTTTTTTGATTTTGTATCCACACACATTTGGAGTCTGTAGATCAAAAGTGACATCCTCACCATATTAAGTGGAATAAGGGCAGGGAAACGCTGCAGGCCCACCTCTGTTCCCCCCGCTTCCTTTTAGCCTGACAACCTCCCACTGACCTAGCTATTAATCTGCAGTACAAACGCTCTCTGATTTCAGGGTCTCTGATCCTCAAGTGAATCATTATATGGCCTCACCAAAGTTCCCTATTGAATGTCAAGTATCTGTGGTTTGTGAAATGACCTCAGCCTTGGTCAGAAGTGCATGTACAATGTTACTATGGAGCAAGGGCTTCAGCCCCCCTAGAACATCTTCAGCCCCCCCTAGTGATTTTTTAAAATTATTTTTTACATTAACTAGGCTAAGGCTATCCAACTCATAGGCATACATACTGATTTCGTATAAACAAGTAACCATAGTGATTTTCAAAGTATTAGAGAGAGAGAGAGAGAGAGAGAGAGAGAGAGAGAGACCTGCCACCACAAGATCAGGTGGTGTGCGCTAGACTGAGAAACATAATGAAGAGCAGGCAGACAACAGCACTACACAAATGAACTCAGGTCAGAGCAGCTAATATGCCAAAACTATTTTCAGAAGTGTAACTCATGATTTGCAAGAGCGAAAAACAATTTGAGCAAGAAAATCTGATTTGTATTCACAAAACTTTTACACTTGCAAACGTCAATTTTGTGCGCGCCGACTTTTGTTACTGTTTCAGCGTTCAAAGCCTGCCAAAATGAACTAAGCTTATTGCCCAAATGTATTACAATGTGACCCCAATAGAACAGAACTACTGTTACAACTGGACCTTTGGCTGGATACGATATCCATGCAAAGGCAATGGATCCTTTCATTTAAACCTAACACACTAAAACAAATCAGTGAAAGGAACCAGGTCCTTGGTATACCAGTCTCTCTGCACTAAATTTATCACAGATTTCTTGTCCCTTTCTTGAATATGTTGTATCCATACCTCCTAAAAGGCTATATGCACTATAATATAAGGAAAATATTGTTGAAATTTGGAGCATTTTTGTAGTAATTCATGAGGAAAGACCATTATAATATTCCTATAACATTCTCATAGGAACGTCTGTGCTCCTCGGCAGTGAGTTTATAGTGACCCTAATCCTACTTGATGGTATTTTCTACTGCTATGGTATTCTTATAATATTACTATAGGGTCTTATAGTTTTTCTATGATATTTGTATGCCTAGTATCTTTCTAAAATCTTTTCCAGGGTACTTCAGTACCTGCTCCTCAGTGGTTTCAGTGAAACCTGAGTGTCATGGAGAGGATTTCTTGTCCCCTTCTTGAATCCATTGTATCCATACCTCCTAAAAGGCTCTATGCAGGTCTATAGATGTTCTGGTCACTACTAAAATTAGCTTCTACTATGTTAGCTAGTGAGCAGATGTGCTCAGACATGTTAGCTGACCAGATGCTATGGTTAGCTAGCTAACAGGTTGACACTCACTCAACACAAAATCAATCAGATGTATCAGTGGCAAAATGATCAATTCCCAGTCAAAAACAGCACAGAAATGAACCATGTTTATTCAATTCAGTTTAGAAACGCAGTCAGCTTTTAACAGCCTGTTGCCCAAGAGCTGAAGACCTCCAATATGGCTGCCAGAGGGTGTTACATCACCTGAAAGTAGCAGTCCACAAGAAGTGCAGCTGGCTCCAATTCCTTCACTGCGAGTCTAAATTGATGCCTATGTTAAATGCCAAATGGAAAGAGAATAACTCTTGGCTCAGTGAGCTAAACATCAACCTCATTGTGTGATAAAATGCTTCATTTTTTGAATCGCAAAGAACAGTAATTATCCTCTGATGTCTCATCACCGTTCCCAGCCATGCATATGTACCTGAGCTACATTGGGAATATGCGTCAGGAAAAAGACAACCCTATATAATTATTGTTCCTGTCGTTCACAAAGTCCTATGTTCGAGCCTTTGTGCACAGCCGCTGCAGGTGCAGAAGTCACTCAGTGTACGGACAGTCCATTATTAATTCATCCGTAGATAAAGCAACTATCAACCTTTTATAATCATTTGTATGTCTGATGTCTCAGTCATAACCATTGAAGTACATTTCAAGAGAATAGCCTTAATTACCCAAGATGATTAAGCACAGTGAAAGGCTTTCCAAATGCAGTCATTATGGTACATTCAAATTTAATCTACCAACAAGCAAAGACTATTACAGCCAGCATGGATTCTGATTACTGATTATCTTCTTTGATGACTTCAAACCGCTTTCCTGCATTGCTTCTTTTGTTACTTCACATAATTGGAAGGAAGCAAACAACCTTTAATATCCATAACTTTATTGTTACTGCTCCCTCTTCACCTGCTGGAGCGATATCTCCCGTAGACTTCCCACTTTGTGATAATGGATTGCATGGGGCTGCACAGTTTTGCTTATGGAGGCGAGGAATGCGCATCTGTGCTCTGCCCGGTAGAGCGTCCCTAATGCGGGAGCTGTCCAATCACAGGTCCTGAAGAATGCAGCGAAAGCCAGGTGTGATTGGACGTTATTTGTGAGCATGAACGGTTGACAAGGAAATAGAAAAAGGGGTGTCAGAAAATACAGGAGGAATGCAGCCCAGTGTTATATTGGACTCGGGAGTGACCGTTGCTGCCACTCACAAATAATGAATACTGACCGGCGGCACAGTGGTTAGCAATGTTGCCTCATAGCAAGATCGTCCTAGTCTAATGCGTGGAGTTTGCATGTTTCCTCCGTGGCGGCATCCTCCCACAGGTCCAAGGTCGTGCAAGTCCTGCAGGTTTCAAGACTGGAAATTGCCCGTAGGCGTGAATGTGAGTGTGTTTGTCTGTCTGTGTGTTTGCCCCGTGATGGACTGTCCAAGGTGTTTCCCTGCCTTCCGCCCCGTGGCATGCCGGGAAAAGACTCCGTGACCCTGAATAGGAATAAGCGGTTATGGGGAAATGAACGAATGAACACTGCCCTTGTTATTTAGATATTGGCGTGAAGAGAAGAATTGACACGGTGTGGAAAGCCACTGCAGCAGAAAGCCACGGTCGCTCAGGAGCAGCCAGACCGTGCACAGTAATAACCGTATGATGACTGTTTTTCATGGTCCAGCGGCGTAGGTAACTCTCCGATAGTAATTTTATCAGAGTTGCTAATCTTGGCCGAGGCGATGACTTTCTGTTCACATTTCTTACTTGACGAAGCCAGTGTGTAGTACGTTATCCCATGGTAAAAGATGACACAATTAGGGACTGTGTCAATTACAATCTGATCTAATCAATAAAGAACTAAAGGGATGGTTTGATAACGTTCCTGGAATGAAGGCACCGTTCTGTATGGTCTCCCTGTATCCAAAACCCCCCGAATGCTTTTGATATGTTACGAGTAATGGGTTAATCATAAAGAACATTGCCCGTATCCTCATCCCCTGTGAAGGTGGTGATAGAAAGAAGCAGGAAAGCAGGACAATGTTAATGTCAGTGCACTGTGTAGGTCCAGGGCAACAACATGTCCAGCTGTGATAGTGCAGTGTAAGCATAAACGTGACCTGCTATTACTGCCATTTTTATTTCCTCGTCAGGATGCTGGGTCATTGAGTAACACTTGAGGGGGGAAAAAAAAGCTTGAGGAATCAGGAAGAAGTGGGTGGTACTTATTTGCACACCAAAAAAAAAAAAAAAGTACGCACCCTAATCTTACGTAATCTGCACTGCACTGCAACACAGCGGTTCTCTTTATCCCGGGCTTTAGCAGCCCTGGATCGTGCTGTCGGAATCACACGGAAACAGGGAATGGAGTGCACTGCTTAATCCCATTTTTTTTTTTGCATTTAATTACCCAGCACTTCAGAAACCTCACCGCACCCCGGCTGCAGAACTGTTTACAAAAAAACCTATGAAGTAGACTACCACTCCACAGTGCACTCCACCCCGGGGAGAAGGGCTTGGCTGAGCAATTGTTCATATTCCTCACATACGCATTACATTAGCATATCTGGCTGCCTGTGCAGACATTAAATGCAGGTGAAGCACAACCGGGGGTATTATCACACTTTGTTTCCAACACAAAGGGAGTGTGCGTGCGTGCTCTTCACTTCATTCCCTGAAACAGACGAGGATAACGCGAAGGCGGCGTGCTTCACGTGCTGGTTGTAATTGCCTGCTAGGATTCTGCATTCTGAACCCGTAATCTTTGTTCTCGGCCGCTTGTAAGCCATTTTCTTCCGCCGTGTCCTTTCTTTAGATGCGTGTTGCGCCGGGACTCTCGTTTTGCCGAGGCACTCGCGAAACACTTGTTTGTACAATGAACAAAGATGTTTACGTGGCTGAGTGTCATCTTAACGCCGAGTCAATGCGATCTTGAATGGAATGAATGGAAAGGGCGATGAATGAAAAGTCGTGATATTAGTTTTCATTGAACCCAAACCAGGAGTCAGTGGTCAAGAGCACTAAACCCAAAAACAGCATTTACTATACATCCTGTGAAAATAAGATATTCACCTCCATGGTAGTTCTTTCTATGGATGTTTCTATCAATGCAAGAGTGTGATGAAGCTGCAATGGCGGCAAAATTATACCTATTGTCAGCTCAAGGGAGAAAGGAGCAATGTGACATTTGGAGAATTATCTCTTTGAAAAACAAAGAGACGTGCAAGGGGATTGAATTCAACATTTTTTACCCAGAAGCGTAGAGGAGCTGTAGTTGTGTAAATGGATAACAATGTCATATTATACAATGGCTTCCAACCGGGTTGCTGGCAAAACGAAGAACAGCACTCGACTTGAGGTTACCGCGAATCCAAGAGAACGTTTGAGAGATGAAACGAGCTCAGCACATCGCAAAAAAAAAACAAACAACCCAGCCATTTATAGTGTTATGAGTATGATTAGGCTATTTACTATCCCTGGCGCTGGCAGACAGAATACACCGACAACCCGGCGTCTAATTAGCGGCGACACCTTAAGCGTAGAGGTTGCGTGAT
>CABFOQ010052665.1:0-17775 GCA_900660455.1 Gephyroberyx darwinii
GACGATGAGCTCTTACAGACTTCTTAATACAGTAATGAGGAGTATTTTAGATATTCCCTGAAGATAGTTTGCCGTAGTCCTACCCTAGCCTCAATATTGTAGAATATGCCTGAGGTCAAGGTAGGGATAGGCCCTAGCTCTACTCGCTCGCTGAGAGATGTCAGCAGCACGGATGCTGCTGGAGGAGGTCTGGCAGTCTGTTTCACACGGACCACTCTCCGCCTGCGCGGAGCATTCGTCGATGCTTACGTATTTTCTGTATTTTACTCGCCAGTCACCGCTGCGGATGTGGGAGGGGGAGGTGGGAGAAGAGGAGAGAGGAGTGTTGGAGGCGTACGGATAAGAAGAGGAGAGTGGCTTTTTCAGCGAAAGCGAGCGATGGCCTCTCCCTGCCTGCCAGCCAGCCAGCCAGGCAGGGAGCTGGCCATGGTCCTGAACACAGCGTTACAATAGAGCGAAAGATCCGCTGCTCCTCCTGGAGTAGTCTATCATAAGGTTGTGCAGTGGGACACCTAAGATGGCTGCCACAGAATTTCTATAATATTGTCATGGAAGCGGGAAGTATTGTTTCATGTATGGACAGTGCATTGCAGATTGTATGTCCAACATTTTCAGAACCAGTCCGACCTTGTGCAGGCATACAGATGAACCTGCTCAATCTCTGTTAGTAGGATTGTGTTGATTGATTGTTGCAGCATGTGCCGTTGTTTCCAGGATCATGCTGCAGCCACACAAGCTTTCCATCTAAAACAAATAATGTTGAAATTCAATAACTGTCTACAGGTGTTCGACTAAACTTTTCACAGACAGTGAAAACAGTTTCACAGTTGATCTAGTGGAATGTAAACATACTTTAATCATCGTTTTAGGCGGACATATATCATTATGTCCATGATTAGCCCATGATTTTTGCAGTAATTGACTAGGTCAGTTATACATACACATTTACTTTGGACTTTACATAACGGTGGTATTTCATTGTTATAATGTAAATACCTGGAACTCCATTTTTGTTTTTACATAGCTTTTACAATATTAAGACACCAAAATATAACTGGAATTCTATAAATTAATTCATTTATAGAAGAAGAACAGCACATCACCGGAGTGAACATTCAAAAAAATGGTTCTTCAGGGGTTTCTATCTGGCCTAAATGGTGCTTTATCGGACCACCAGTAGCCTATTTGAAGAACCATGGGAACCATGAAATGGTTAGTCACTGGTATCTGAAAAACCATTAGTGATTCTGTATGAAACCAAACAATAAACCACTACATTTACATTTATATTTACATTTACTTTTGGGGAATTTAGCTGAGACAAATGAATGCCTTACACTGAGTGCAAGATTAGAATAAACTTTAATTACTATATCACTAACATTACAAAACAGTTGTGAGTGCAAAGGGTCAGCGTTACAGTGATGTAACAAATACAGTTTTTATCTCATAGTAAGCATCTACGTTTGGAACAAGTTAGTCATTAATGATCATTTTCAAACTCCACTTGAACTCATGCAGTCGAGTCTTCACCTTGTTCTCTGTAGAATAAAAACATTAAACTCAGGATGAAGCCTTTATGGTTGCAAAAAGGTATTTTCATTATAATTCAGAAAATCTGATGTAATCTTTGTTTTTTGTTGTACAATAAAATAGGGGCAATATAAAATCCATATAAAAGGTTCTACCAAGCCAGAAGATCACCTCTGTGCAATCAGGCTTTCCTGTTTAAAACCTGACTGAACAGCTTGTGTCCAGGGATGGACACAGTAGCTTTTATAAAAACATCATATTCCAATAAAAAAAAATGCAGTCCACCATCTTTTCATCAACACCAGTATGATTTGCATGATTTGTGTAGAAATGTGTCACATTTTGTGAATCTTCTGGGAAAACCTTGTATCTTCATGAAGTCCAATCTGGGGAATCAACAAATCTGGTCTAACTCATGTATTTTTGGCACTTGTCCATGCTGTATAAGCAAGTTTACTTGAATTAAGGGTCATGAAACTTGCCAAACATTTAAGTTTTTTTCCCCAATAGAAATCACCTAATGCTTTTAGGGAGTGATCACTAAGAGATGTGAAGTGTCTTATAGAGAAAGCCAAGCAAGAACTGGGGAGGAATCTGTCATTATTTATAGCACTGATACTAATTCCATGAGCTGTGGGGGCTGTGCCCCTTGCAGTGAGTGAGTGAGTATTGAATTGGTGCATCTCTCTCCCTCTCCCTCTCTCTCTCTGTCTCTCTCTCTGTCTCATCTCTACTAGGAGCTACAAGTACAGTAATATCTCATGCACTTTCAGTAGATTAAAAACCCACTGGCCCAAATGTAAGCACCAGCTGCTTTGTTATAGGAGGAAACATACAGTATATTGTATAAGATCTGTGTTTAGCCGTGTTTGTTTTAATGTACCGTTAGAACACTACCTTTATGTGACAGATCATCTCAGCTTCATAAATAATTCTGAAGCTGAAACATGAATAAATAAATGGTGTTATTGTATTTTCTCTCTGCTGGCTCTGACCGACCAACATCTTTATTCAGTGCATAGCATATTCTAGACATGATTTGATGACCTCTTACTTAAATTTCAGCAGGGAAAGAGCTTATTACAATATTTCCTTCAGGCAGTGAGCTCCCAGACTAATAGCATTTTAATCAACACACACAGCAGGACAATGTAGTTTGTGTTAGAAATGAAAGCTGTAAACTATGATTTGCAATTTAGCATCAAGTGGTCACATGACCTTGCATTAAAAGTCCATGAAATCCTTTCCCAAATTAGCTGAAACTCAGAGAAAAGACCACCAAAATTGAAAACTACAATTAATAAGTCAGTGCAAACAAAACTGTCATAATACACAGCACACATACACACCCATTCCTCTTTGGCTACAAAGTCAGTTAATTTAAAATTGTGAAATTGTGTGTCGTACAACTGAATCCAGCTCAGGTTGTCAGTTCTGTTGTCAGTTCTTCTCTTCAGAGTGAAGATATAAACTGAAATGTAGTTGTCTCTAAATAGCTCAAGAAGTTTTTCTGTATCATGTCTCAAACTGCCATCATCATAGAAATCATTGTAAAAGATCCGACAGCAAACTAGTCAATTAATCTACTGTCTAGTTTGGATAACATTTCAATTTGGCACCCAAAACAGAATTTGATTGTTTTTTGAGAAGGAAAGCAGACATGGGTGTGGGAAGAGTGATGGACAAAATAAACACTGGCAAGTAAGCAAGCAATCACTTTCTTTCTTTCATTTTTAGGGTGAGGAGTACATTTGTATGTATATTATCATTATTATAGATAATATTATAGATAAATATTTAGACATTTTTAAAATTATGTCCATCTTATCGATGTGCATTTTGAATATGTATGCATATGTAGTTCACATGTAGAGCCTAACTGTCAATCACTTTATTTGGGGGCTGACCAACAAACAAAAGTGTATGAAAGTTGAATGAATCAGGCTTTAAGATAAAACTATAAAAAGATAAAAAGATAACTGGATATTAGCTGGAATGTAAAATGAATTTACTTGTTATAATATGTCACATGCTAATTCTTTGCTAGTCATCATGTTACATTTCTAGATGAAATCTGAACATTGAATATTTCTTATTGAATATTTCAAATGTTCTCACCTTACATTATAAAAAAGCAATGCAATAGAGGTACCAGGTACAATCAAAAATTTTAAATTTCTGTCATTGTGCACCTTTGTACCTTTGTATTTGTATATCATAAGTATATTTTTCCTGGTGCAGAGGAAATTTTATCTCTTCTGAAATAATCTCTTTGCACTCACACCACCCCTTCTGACCTCTCTTTGCCTGACTGAGTTACTCATGATACTGTGAACTCAGCAGGCATGGAAGATGAGCAGGCTTGTATTCTTCACCTCTGAGATTAAATTGAAACTGACAGCTGGACTGATGAGCTGCTACTCCAGATGTTCCCTACACGTCTGACCAGCAAATTCCCTGTAGGTAACCATGCTTTCAAGGACTCCCCATCCCCTACTTTGCTCTGGTGGACTTCCTGTTGCCCTGACTGGGCATCCCATTTTCCACCTCTAGATTTGACTCATATAGCTTATTCATGCGGATTGTCAACATGGGCTTTGCCTGTGATCCCCATAGTTCTGAACAGGCTACTACCTGCCAGAGAAGGCAGTTAGTAGGTTGACTTGCCCCTGTCATTACTGTCTAGGTTTCTCAGACTTTACAATCTTGTGATCCTTTGGAGAGGTCTAGCACTAACCTTAGCAGCAAAATTCGCCAAGCCTTTTAAACATTAATAATTGACTGATGCTCTCTTCCCCGCTCTTCTACTTCAACCAGAGTGTGTACACATTAAATGTTGATGTGCTTCAGTGTACTATAATACAAGCTCTGTTATTAAATGTTGTCATTGTTACACTAGGTGTTTAAAGGAATACATCTATGCATTCAGTTGTGGCAAATTTCCTTCTTCACGCCTCTAATTTGAGGTCATGTCCCTTTAATGAAAGGTCATGTGATGTTCAGTCACATGACCATTTGAAAGCCCAGGGGGCGCCAACTGCTTGACTGGAGCTGTGTCTAGGACAACAGCTATCAAATCAAATGTGAACGCAATTCAAACCACAGTGTAAATTCCCTGATGAAGCATTGGTTCAACCTGATGCCAATTATCAAAATTATGGTAGCTGAGTTATTCTAAAGATAGTGGATAAGGTCACTGTGAGACATGGCACAGCTAAATCCTGGCCGGTGGAGACAAAGTGAACTTCCCTTGACCCTACCCTGAAAATTCCTTAATTATTTATAGGCATCGTCCAAGGGGTCCCACCTCAGTTCAAAATATCTGGATGCAAGTGGGTTCTTGAGTGTCATTTTAACAGCTCTGCCTCATTCAATAGGTCTTTAACAATACATCAAATCAAATGAAATGTTTCAAATTCAAATGTCTTCACAAGAATAGAAAGATGATAAAAATCCATTTTCCTAGACTTCACTTTTTCAAGGAGTTTATTTGGGGTTAGGGTTTGGCTTAGGTCTGAATTAGGATTAGGCTAAGGTTAGGTATGTAGTTAAGAGGGATACAGTTAGGGGCTAGGGGCTAGGGAGTGAATGTAGTCAATACAAAGTCCTCACGTATAGTAATTTAAACCTGCGTGTGCATGTGTGTGAGTGCACTCAAGTTTGTGTGTGTTTTAAGAGAATAAGTCTACAACAGTGCACCAGACAGTGCAGCACAGCTGAAATGCATTCATCACCAAAGACCTGTATAATATATAATATAATATATCCATGACTTTCCACATAAAATGCTCTTCAATTTGTGTCCTTTCTGCCGCACTATGCATATACGGTACGATATGTGCATACAGTAAATACATATATACATACATATCAGCTTCTCTAGTTCTCTGTGAGACTCAGAAGAATCAATGTATCATTTAGATCTGTATTCATCTCATTTTTCTGATCTCAGTTTACCAGCAGTCAGCAGTCCTATGCTCTAAATTCAACAGCAGTTTAGAAACAGGGACAAAAAAGGGTGTGTCAGATTGAAAGTGACGCATACACACACAGGGGCTCAGAGCTTCTGTGGAGTTAGCTGAGGAGCTCTTTGAAATATTTAAATGCTGGGAGTGTTTTAATGTGAGATTGATGGAATAGGGTCAGTGTCAGCGATGCAGTTACTATAGCCTTCTCACAGTGCTTCTCATCCAGAGAACTATCATAACACTGAGTATTTTAACCAGGAATGCATTCACATCCTGTGTAATTGTTGTTTTAATATGTAGTTACAGAAGATTTTTTATCTGAAACCAATTGGAATTATGAATTTCATTTGCTCAAAATTTTAAAACAGAGATGACTACTAATTTGCTTTGAGTATGGAGAAACCTAACATTGACACCTTTCCCCTACATTTCTTTAGTGTGCATGCATGTTTGCTCAACGATGGGCGGAGGGTTAAAAACGATACCATACTTCTGCTTGTCTATTCTGCTAACAGTTTTCATGGTAGAGAGGGGAGATGATGCCAGAAAAAGATTCATTAAAAATGCAGTGAATGACTCCCCACTTCAACATGGTGAAAACCCCATAGCTGTCAGACCAACAGAACCTTCTCATCCATTGGAGGATACAATTTATTAAATGGGCACAACAATAGAAGATTTCAATAGAGTATTTCACATATTCTACATTCAGAAGACACCATTTGACAACAGGAACTGGAGAGGGAAAAAGATGAAATGCAGTGAGAAAGTAAGAAAGGGTTCATCATTGCAGAGGACCTCTGAGACATTCTCCTCGATCAGCATGGCTAAGTACTGCCCTCTCTTGGTAAAATAATCAAAGGGCACTTGGAGTCTCTAATCATAGGATAGTGGTAGGACAAATAGGAGGACCACAGAACATAAGAGCCTAAACATGATAGTTATTCACAACTCGACTTAAAGATTAGTTCATTTTGAACCAATATTAGTACAAACACTTATGAGTATTGCATCCCATTGAAAATACTCCACTTGTCCTATTGTTATCAAAATCAGTAAGTTAATGTAAACACTTTGCTTCATGAATCGCTTTCTATCTGTGTTCCAGACACCTCCATTCATGGAAATTGCTTCACTCCGAAGAAACTCTTGAAGAAAGATATGTGTGAACACCGAGTTTTACGACTGAAGACAACTTAGATTGTTCTGCTTAGAGATTTCTGCTTAGCAACTAACACTGGTGAATGTCCTATTTATATTCTGTTTGACCCTCAAGCAGCTTCTGACACTATTGATCACAGTATCCTAATTGACTGTCTTATGAAGGAATTATTGGCACTGCTCTTCGTTTCCTTATATCATCTCTCTAATAAGCAGTTCCTTGTTGCTTTGGGCAGTTGGGCAACTTGGAGAGCAATTTTAATTAACTGCCTCAAACAATGTGTGGCTTTCACAGAAGGCCCTGAACTGACTCATCTCCTACCAGTCCCAGAGAATCTTTTCAGTTACAATCGGGAACTTGGCCACATCATCCAGAAATATAATCTCTCTTTCTACTACAACAAAGGAAACATCTAATAACGTCTGCCACTAAAACCCAGTGATCAGAAAACCCTTGCCAGTTAAAAAAAAACAACTTTGGCATAATTTTAGCAATAGCCATTCCATGTATTGGCGTTTAGTAAGCACTTCTCTATATGTGCGTTTCCCCTGCTGCTGGCTGCATCTGCTGTTCCCGCCTAAAATGACACACACACAACAAATGATGCATCTATGTATGACTTGAGGGGTTGCCGATGCACCAAATGCGGAAGAAGAGACCGGGTGGCGGAGAATTTGAAAAACAAGCAGAGTTGGTGTTGCTAGATTTTTGACTGGACATGGCTGAACAGTCCAAACCTCATCAGTGCACGTGACCAAGAAAAAGAAAATATTTCAGCAATAAGAAGAAGGCATACATGCAAGAAAGGAAGGCGACCGTCTTAGAACGATATAAATATTAGTTAAACTTCTCCAGTTGGAGAAAACTCAAAGAATCTAAGAAGTGATACGAATGTGGCAAATTCTCTTTTGGACAGGTAGGTTTTTCTGAAACAAATGTATTACTGATAGCTCTAGTCTGCGTTGTGTTATTTGTTATGTGTGAGTGTGGATTTCAAAAAGGTTGCCTAGCAAACTAACCTAGATCTATCGCCAGTTCAGTTCAGTGTTGGTTTTCATAAAATGGTATACAACACAGTAAAAGCAAATCTACACTACGGTTATTTAATTTGGCCTTCCCAGCTCCCAATTTTCCACTTCCCAATTTGATTTAAAACAAGTGAGGTAATGTGCCGACCAAAGCAAAGCTGATGTCTTTGGACAGCCCCTAATTTTGAAGGGTCAAGAGAGGTCAAGGGGTCAAGAGAGTTTTGCTTCTTTCAACTAATTAAGCCATTTCTATTTTCTTCTTGATCTGCATGGCATCTGGTGCTAAAAGCTTAAAAAGCTTACCCAACTGTAGCATCTTCATAATGGTTATCTGTTGAATTGATTTTAAGACTTTGCTGATCACTTTTAGAGGAAAAATCCATTATATGTCAAAAATGTGGAAAATGTGTGAGCAAGCTATAAGCAACTGGAGAAGTAATGAAGAAAGAAAGAAAGAAAGAAAGAAAGTAAGTAAGTAAGTAAGTAAGTAAGTAAGTAAGTCCAGGAGCTTGTTAAACCCGTTTTTCAACAGATTTGACAATGTCCACTCCACCTTTCTGAGCCACACGCACCCACAGCCCCCACTGCTGTACCCTACCCTCCACACCTCCACCCCCATGGACCCAGCCCAGTAGCACCCCCTGTGTGGCCTTTCTTTAACTGAAGAAGTTACTCAGTCTGTAAGAAAGAAAGAAGTACTATTGGTAGTAGTAACAGTGTTATTATCAGTAGTTGTAGCAGTTGTTGTAGTTGCAATAATGGTAGTAGTAAAAGTAGCAGTAGAAGTTGTAGTAATAGTAACAGTAGCAATAGTAGTAGCTTCGAGTAGAAGTAGAAGTAGTAGCTGCATTATAGCAGCGCCAGTGGTCGTAGCAGGACATGTAATATCAGCAGTAGTAGTATCAGCCATAATAGCAGAGTAGTAGTAGTAGTGGTACTTTTGGATTACATTTAGATTACATTTTTATAGTCATAAAAGTTGTTTTTCTTACATTTAGATTCCATTTCTGTGATGAGAGTACCTATATATTAAATTGTATTGCTTTGTTTTTAATGAGGTTACTTTTGTATTACATTTAGATTGCATTCTGTAATCTACAATCTAATACAAAGGATCATGTATTCAGTTGTATTTTTTTTTTTTGTGTTTTGCTTAATTATGCATATACGCTATGCTATGCTAAATATGCTAAATTAAGTGATAAATTGTAAAATCTTAATCTTATACAACTGAAACAGAGTTGGGGGTTATTCATTCATTACGTGAGGTCCCCACATAATACTAGTGCTATGGGAATAGAGCTTTAGTCTGGTGTTCAGATCCAGTGTGTGGTTGTTTTATGTATGAGAGGCGGCATAGGACTTAAGTCAAACACATACACATATAATACACTCGCACATAGACGCATACTAATAAATACCCACATTAACACATAGTGTAGAATATCAATCTCTCGTTCCATTACTTTCACCGGCATTGGCTTATACCTTGTCTGTTTATATCTGCGGAACACAAGTGGCTATATGTTTATACAGTGAAAACAAGTTAGATTATCTGGTAAATAAAACCCACAGACAATCTGGTTGCATATCAGAGTTTTATTTCCCATTTGTTCACTTTAAATTACCACAGGAAAAAAAGGACTCATGAAAGTTATACAGTCTCTAAGCGATATCAGCAGATGTAGGTGCCTGCCCTTCTGGCAAGCATAATAATATTCATATATTCTACTCAAAGACATTTTACAAGAAATGAAAACAGCTTAGAATCAAAACAGCAGAAAGAGAGTAAGGTAAGTAAACAAGACAGAACACATAATAGATGAGGTCAAGAAGACCTGGCATATCAACAAGCAGAACTTTAGCATCACAGAATACTCAACAGATAAAAATAAGGTTTTGAGGGCTTTTTTCTAGGTGGGAAATGCATATGACTTCTTGATATGTGTGGAAATAGAGTCCCAGGGGGTGGAGGTTGCAGTGCACCTCAGGGACAGTGACTGCTGGAATTGAATTTCCAGGTTGCACTGCTATATAGTTCATAGCTTCACTCAGAAATTTATGTAATCATAAGTTTATCCTAGTTCACCTATTAAATCTGTAATACCAAATTTTCACCAAAAGAGGTCATCAGAAGCCTTTTCATAACACTTCCAGCTGCATGGTCTTTAAAATGGATAGGCATTTAATCAACTAATTACCTGCCAAGTATTAACATGCTCCTAACAATTATTAAGAATTAATGAACCATGTGAAAAAACTTAAAATGAAATTTGATGGACACTATCCATGGTAATCACAATACACTCACATCATTTACAATAATTTATTTATTTATTTTGAATACTGTTAAGGGAGGGTTTTAAAAAAATAAAAAAAAATCAATGCCAGTTGGATATTTGCATGACAATATTGATTGCTGGTTTGTAGTGTCGAAAGAGCAGACGTCTCGGCTGCTCCAACTCAAGCAACAGCTGGGAAAGTACGCCATCTACAGGTCTCTCCAGTACCCATCACCCCACAGCATATTTGGGCTCAACCTTTAATACCCTCCCGCAAGCGCCCCGCTGCCGGTCGAGATCTGGGCCCACGACAAATGACCAAAATGAGCACTGTAGCAAGTATAGCAGCAGAGGTGAAAGTGAGTGAGCTTAAGGAGATGGGAGGTTACTACTTGCTTGATCAATGGCCAACACCAAAAGGGGATAAACCAGCTCCAGGGCCTGGAGAAGTACAGGGTAGGATTTCATCCTTTTTGAAAGTCATGCTGAAAGAAGAAAGGGCAGTACAGCAGCAGGCCAAGCCAGAAGAGGATAAAAAGCAAGAATATATCATCTGCAATGAATAACAACTCAAGATTGAAGAAGAAGAACAGCTTGAGGAAGAACCTAAGCGCAGTTGGAGATTTGAAGACAAGAATGTTTGAACCAAGGTAAACGCCATACACAGCTAAGCATTTAAGGTTTAAAAATAAGATAAAGTGTACTAAGATGCTATGACCAATCATGTTTAGTTATAAATATGTTATCAAGAAAGTGTGATTATTAAATGTTTAGTGAAAATATGTAATAAAGATAGTGTGATTACTGAATATTAAAAAAATGAATAACGTAATAAGTGTATGCCTGACTGCAGGGCCTTAAGGTCATAAGTAAGAATGATATCATGTGGTAAAACTGCATAAATTAAGTAAGTTCATGAACAATAGCCAGGATGATTGAGCTAAACAGGGGCAATTGTCCAGATGGTCATGATATAGATATAGAGTCACTGGGCTTTGATTCAGCACTGAAGAAGCACTGGAAATTTATCAAGACTCAAAGGCTCTTATTGAGTGCCTTTGAATAGGATTCGGCTTCACTCCTTCTGGACCCTTCTAGGTCTGTATTGAGGGCTTGGATTAGGTGAGAAACTTTTATCTCTCTCTCCAAAATTATTGTGGTGATTATTCTTACTTGATTGTTTTTATTTGCAATTAACTTGTTGATTAACTGCTGGGCTAAACTTAAAATAAACGTACTTTCCTACACTTAAAGTAATTGTTTCTCTAGTAGTTTATCCCTTGCCTAGGGGACTAGCGTCCCAGCAGGGGCTGTATGCCACTACTTAAGTGATGTAAAGTCATGTTCATGTTCATAGATGAAGATTCTAATAGGTTGTCCTGTACTTACAAAGAAACATTCCCTTTACAGCAAAAGTATATTTGTTGTCTAAACATTATTCCAGCCACCACATCAACAGTGTTGAATTTAGAGGGGAGCTGTTGTTAACTGGAGCGGCCTTATACTGTATTTCTACATTAGTAGTAGAGAGTGCAGTTAGAACAGCAACATACAGGAAAGAAGGGGAAAAGACCCCCAAGTACCAAAACCCCTTAAAGGCATCGGAGAACATGGCATGAAGTCTAGAATGGGGGCCTTTAAAAGCTAGTGATGGATGGGGAGTGTATGTTCCCTGTGTGGGCCAGACACTGGCCGAAACTCCCCTGAGATGGGCTCCCCTGATGGAGGAACCCGTCGAGGGAGACAAAGTGTTTACGCATGGGGACTACTGTAACATCGCCAACATGCCTCCCTATGCACAACTGCTAAAAGAGGACACCCTGACAGATGCCTTCAGGGACAATTATGTGCAGATAGCGCATGATTTCCTCCTGAAAAGGGTTAAGCCAGACATATACAGAGTGGCCCAGAAAGCAGCACAACAAGACATTGATGATTATGCCCCACAAGACACTGAAGCAAGAGACAGAGAGGAACCTCGTGGCCAAAAGAAGAAGGCTAAATCCAAACACAGGGCACGGTCAGCGGACACTGATACTCAGTCCTCAGACGAGGATGAGAGGGCATCATCCAAGTCCAGAGGAAGAAGGAAGGAGGCAAGATCTCTGTCTACCTCACCGCCAAGACAATCCATGTTGGGACTCCTGGGGAATTCATCCGCAGTAGAGGAGCTAAAAACCCTCAATGCTATCATAAGAAGTCAAAAGCCTGGGGAGACAGGGAGAGACTACCTCTGTGATACTTGGAACCTGGTAAAGAATGCAAGGCCCTTGGAGGCCGTCAAAAGGCCTCAGAACACGGCCTCAGTGGCCTGATTCAAAAATGATAGTGGAAAGTTGGGCCCGGAGTTTGCACACACCATAGTCGGAGGAGTGCATCCAGCGGTGTGCCAATACTCACTAAACCCAGAGGCAGTAGAGGAAATGGACCTCATCGTCAAAGAGCTACTATCTCAAGGGGTAATTTGGGAAGAACCAAACCCGATAACCAACAGCCCCATACAGGGAGTATGGAAGTCAGAAGTCAGCAGAGGAGACTGGAGGGCTGTGATTAATTTCAAGGCTCTCAATCGGAGGATGGTGGCCAATCGGGCCAGCCTGATTAACCCACAAGGAACAAGGAACTCTGCGAATGAAAAAATACAAAACCTGCATTGACCTGGCTAATGGGTTCTGGTCGCTGCCTCTTACAGCTGTCTCACAGCCAAAAACAGCCTTTACACACATGGGTCACTCCTATGTGTGGACAAGGCTGCCTCAAGGGTATAAGAACAGCCCCATTGTCTTCCAAGAAGCAGTCATGAGAATACTTGACAGACTGGGAGTCACAGATGATGTATACTTTGCTGATGACAATGAAGAAGAACACCTGAACCGGCTGGAACAATGCTAAACCTGAGGAAGTGCCAAATAGCCCGGATGGAAGTCACTTACCTGGGCTTCAGCGTCTCCTCAGAGCTGGGCCTGTCACAGGGCTTCCGAGATAAGGTCGCCGCAATCAGACCTCCAAACATGGTGCATGAGCTCCAGTCCATACTGGGCTTATGCAGCTACATGAGGGACCATGTGCACGGCTACCAAAAGCTGGACAGACCCCTGTACAAAAAGCTCAAAAAGAGACCAATCCTGAAGAAGACATAATGTAATATGTAACAAGAATGATATAATTGTATTGTGATTGGTAAATGATGATTGAATGCGAGATCATTTGTAATGTAACTGGTAAATGAAATGTCAGGAGAGAGAGAAAAAGAGTATAAAGAAAGAAGTAAGGGGTTGACACACCAAGGAGTTGTGTGGTGATACGCTACGGAGTCACTGGGCTTTGATTCAGCACTGAAGAAGCACTGAAGATGTATCAAGATTCAGAGGCTCTTATTGAGTGCCTTTGAATATGTAACCGGTTGAAGCTACCCCTGTCCTAGAAGGACTTTTATGTTAAGGACTTTTAGGCCCAATCCCAATGTCCCCCCTAAAGCCTAAGCCCTGAACCCTCACGGAAGTGACGTCACCTGGTAAATGCTTGAGTGCGAGAGGCTGCAAGGGCTCGAAATTGTATAAATAGGAATGGGACAGCACTTTGCAACATATCGCGTTACCTTGACAACACCAAACATGTTACGTACGATTATGAGTTTGGGACTTTTTATTTTACGTTTTTTACTTTCTTCACAACAAGGCACTTAAGGGACCACTGCCTGATTTGAACGTCTTCCAGGCTCTTGTCTTCCAGAGTGGACGAGAGGTGATCGTCAAATAATCAATTTACTCGTTTTTGTCAAAACAGCATCATTAAGCAGAAATTAAAAGAAATGGTTGATGAATAAACATTTGTGCTTGCATTTGTTTACCATTTTTGTAACGCTTCAGGGCTTCCCCTGGTAACCCCGTATTCAACGTCACAACGCTATGAACTGTGGGTAACTCAGACAAAGTCTGCAGAGATGCGGACTTACGGAAAGTGTGCATAAAGGGCTCAAAAAGTCTGCGAGAGAGCCCTCATGCACTTGACGATTTGACAGTGGGACAGCCCTAAACCCTCGCGCATTTAGCGGGAACGCGCCTCAAAGTCCGTGAGTCCGTGAGGGTGGACATTGGGATTGGGCCAATATCTTGGTTTGATGTACTGTACTGTACTGTACTGTACTAAGTTTCACTGTTGTTTTTACGACTACTTTCTTTTTTGAGTTAGGCCTACTATGTTTTTATGATTATGTCGGCTGTTTAGCTAACTTTGTAGCGCCGCAGAAGTGGTCTTCCAGGATGATGCAAACTTTGAAAAGCGTTAGACACTTGGTAACAGCACGCGCAATGAAACAAACAGGTATTTTCTATCTTTTATCTGTCTCCTAGCCCTGATACAAGACCCTATGAGAATCTTTTATCATTTGGCTGTTTACTTGAGAAGTAGATCACTTGAGAAGTACTTGAGAAGTAAACAGCCAAATGATAAAAGATTCTCATAGGGAACTGTATCAGGGCTATCTGTCTCCGTGTCTATGTCAGTCAGTTAGCTGGCCCTGATACGGGACCGTTTGGGAAATGTACGTCGTATCGGTTGTTGTTCTGTGGCGTTTGATGAAGTTTTATCCCTACGGAAGCCGGCGAGGTCTAAAACTAAGCGGAAAGCAGCAGCAGAGTGTATTGCTAACGGCCCAGGCTGAATGAGCTGCAACGGACTATTATCTTACAGTAGTCTAATCTGCTGGTTATAAAGGTGTGCATAGGTTTTTCATAGGTCTGACTGCGAGAGAAAACGTCTAACTTATAGATTTAAAAAAAAAAAAAAATGTTCTATGTTGTTTCTGTTTATTATCAGTTTGTCAAGTGCTTCTGAGCTGCACACTTATGCTGGCCTGTGTTGTGACCAGTTTCAGAGCTCACTGTACCAGTCCCATGGGGAGAGATGAGAGGCAAGGTCTGGGGTCCTGACTGGGGTCACCCTGTGCTGTGCCTGCACGGCTGGGCTGACAACTGCGGTACATTCAACACCCTCATCCCCCTACTCCCACAAGGTAATAGTGTAAGTGTTTAATAAGTGTTTTGTAAGAGTAATGAGACAATCCTAAAACAACTATGTCCAACTATGTCAGATTGGTTCTGAGCCTGTCTCAGTATGACCTTTATGCCACATCTCTCTCTCGCTCTCTCTTTCTCTCTCTCTCTCTCTCACTCTCTCTTTCTCTCTCTCTCTCTCTCTCGCTCTCTCTCTCTCTGTGACTCAATATCTTTCATCTTTCTATCTCTGCCTCTCCTCTCTCCATCCATCCAGAGTGTAAATATGTGGCAGTAGACTTGGCAGGTCACGGTCGGTCATCCCATCGTCCTGCTGGAGTTTGCTACACCTTTCCTGCATACGTGACGGATGTACGCAGAGTCATTGACGGTTTGTGAATTCAAGTTTTTTTAGCCGTAGTTTAGCTCATGTCAGTGTAGGTTTATTTATGCTGGCAAATGTGTACATTTCCTGGTTAATTTAAGTGGAAAACGCTAGTCACAGTAGCAGGAAGCGCTCTCAGTCCTGTCCCTACGCGTGGTTGAGAGACTGGAAGATTCATTCATGTAACGTTACGACATCAGAAAATTGGCATAGGCAGGTTTGTACCAAATGCAACATGGACAGATCCAAAGCAGCGCATTTAACATAAGATGAAACTTGATTCCCGTGGGGATTTCACAGCAAAAGTGAAATGATTCAGCAGGGAAAATGAAATAGAGTATAAGCACACCTATAGAATATAAAATAATAAATAAAAATCTAAAACAATAAAAGCAATAAACTAGACTATGAACGACTGTGGGGTTATATAAACGTAATGGTGCTGACATTTTCAACACGTTAAGTAAACTAAAAGTAGGAAGTATGGGAAAGAAATGGATTACTAGCATTTGTTTCTCTCAAGAAGAACATACTATTATAATGAATAAATATGAGCAACACAAAAAATATAACAGTGAAACATAACACAGTTGCTGCTGAGAGGACTGCTGGAGGAAAGTAAGCAGTAGTCTTATTGTAAGTAGTCTTATCACTGCCCGTCACTAAGGCAGTGGGTATATTTGTCATTGGTCCAGTACAATCTACAGCACTAATCATCTCGGGAATCCAAATCAATTCCAGCATGTTTATATGCAACAGCAAATTTCATTTGTTATTGATAACTATTGGTAACTATGTAATAATATATAAATAATAATATAATAAATCCGTATGGAAAGCAAAGGTGTTCTGCCGGTCTAGCCTGATCTACCCTGCTATAAAGTGAGACACCTTCATGAGACTGACAATACAGGCTTAAGCCCAGAGTTAACTCGCTAACTCTCTCTTCTCGCTTCGTGGGACAGGCACGAGCATTTGGTACGTTTTCATACATCCACTGATGCCTGATTGATTTTATATTTTAGTCCAATAGTGGATGCACTAGCCTACACAACTCATTTCCATCCATGTGTAAAAAGATGTGGATGCCTGTTTGCCTCTCAATTAAATGATTGAAATGTGATTTTAAAGAATCTAGTGTTAATAAGGCTCTACTACAACAGATTATTTTCAACGTGTAAACAACATGTCACAGAAAAGTGATCAGCAGGACACTTAAGGAGTGTGAGGGGGCTTTGCTACTGTGACCAGCGTTTTCCTCTCACATTAACTGTACACATTAACCAGATTTACCTTGGGAAATGTGCACATTTACTGTAACATATACACAAGGTTAGATCTCCAGGACCCTAGTGTAATCCTACATGGACCGACTCTCTCTGTAATGCTCTCTGTGGCAATAAAAGCACAGCAGTAAATTAATTTAACCAGCAGATGTGTTCTGTGATGCAATATTGAACCTGGCTGGTTGATGGTTTGTGAAATTGCAGCTCTCCAGTGGACCAAGTTCTCCATCATAGGCCACAGTATGGGTGAGTGGCAGACAAAGTAGTGTTACTGCACAATTAGCGTGAAATACTATCTAATACTATTTTCATCTGTATGTCTAAATATAATAATGTGTCAAATGCTTGTTACTGCTTGACTTTTAGCACATTTTGTCGTGCTACAAAATAATTTAAAGTGCAATTATTTGGGATTTTTATCTCTGATCTCTGATCCAATTTCTTCATTGACTCCCATTGATAAATTAGACAAGAAAAGGTATTTTCACATATACTAATAAGAGAGTGAAACCTCTGGAACTGGATCTCTAAATGATCCACACTCCATACCATGCTTATGGGCTTTCTTTTCATTTTAATTCCATCCTATACCATTAAAATCTCACTGAAACTGAAGGGATCTGATATCTCCTTTGTTTGGAAAAAAGGCTCAATTGAAAAAATCTGAGTACAAATAATGTGCACGACATAAATCCTAAATGTGAAGTCTGAGTAACATATGATACAAATATTTTCTGGTGACAACCCAAAATGAAACATGGATGTATTTTATACACATACATATATTACATATTTTATATACACACATTTTTTAAAGCTTTACTTTTATTTTAGACAAAAACAATCTCCAAATTTTAGTTTAAATTATTTCATAGCACAACAAAATGTGTAAAAAATTGCATGATTATATGTCCACTCCGTTCATTTACAGGTGGCGACATTGCTGGAATGGTAATTGACAGGCTTTTTCCTGCATTAACACAATATACAGAGTATTTTCTTCTGTGGTGTTATGGTGTGGTCCATGTTTTCCCATTGTGTTGTTTTCCACAGTTCAGTGCTCTGTATCCTGAGATGGTAGATGCCGTCGTGCTGCTGGACTCCTATGGATTCTTACCTACAGATACGGTACTGGAA
>CABFOQ010052665.1:28917-42624 GCA_900660455.1 Gephyroberyx darwinii
CCATGGTGGGAGTCATGGGGCGGGCCACGGTGCAGGCGGGGGTCATGCTGTAGCACATGCTGGTCACGGTGGATCCACGCTGCTGGGATACATTGGTATTGATACCATCATTGAGCAGATGAGAAAGAAAACCATGAAGACTGGCTTTGACTTCAACATTATGGTAGTGGGTAAGTCAAAGAGGCCTTTGTCTGTTGTCTTTGTAGTTGAAAGATGAATAATGGTGTAAAGCTTACCCTCTTGTTTTTTTTTGTCAATTTTACTACATTTTTGCTTCACACATGTCCACTTTCTCTCTGTCTCTCTGTTTCTCTTTCTCTTACTTGCTTCCTTCCTCTTCAATGCCTCTCTCTCCATCCTTGTCTATGTCACTCCCTCCCTCTCGGACCCAGGTCACAGCGGACTGGGAAAGTCGACTCTGTTGAACACACTGTTCAAGTCCCAGGTGAGCAGGAGGAGTGCAGGGTGGGCCCGCGACGAGAAGATCCCCAAGACTGTGGAGATCAAATCAGTGTCCCACTGTGAGTATAGGAAGAGCGATGCCTCACCTACAGGCATTTTGTGCAAAAAGGCTTTGATCGTCCATTTACTGGTCATAGCCCACGGTCCCTGCAAAAACCAAAAGAGGTTTGTTGGACAAGTCAGTTGTTTAATGGCCCTTTTACTGGTCATAGCCCATGGTTGCTTCAATAAATAATAGCCTGCACTTGTAAAAAAGGTTGTGAGACTAGTAAATTGTTTAGTTTGTTATTTCTTCAACAATGTACAGCCTAATCTTAAAAAGCGAATTTGTCCATTTTAACATCAGTTGAACATCAGTTTCATTTCCCTTATCGATAAATGAGCTTTTACACCTCTTGTCTTGTTCCTCCAGCCCATACTGTTGGCTGCACACAACGTGGTCGTTTCACCTCAAGCTGTTCTTCATACACTTATTGACATGCCAGACAAGTGAAATCAGAGTGAGAACATTATGTGAAGGCACTAAACATTTGCTTGTTGCCTGTCTGTTCAATCCAAGTGATTAGGCCTATCCTATATTGAATATCCACTGAAATGTTTAAAACACCTACAATCATTCATCCCCACAATCCCACATAGAGAGGAATTTATAGTTACATCACAAAACAAACATCTCAATAAAAACGCAGGAAGACGTGCAGTATAGTATGTTTGATTTGTCACACTGTGGCTCACCCTTCCTGACGAGATGAAGGATTTATTTTTTCACCAGGCTAATATATAGATTTCGTTGATAAACGTTTTAAAAAGTGAATTAATGAATGTGATAAATATATTGTCTTTATTGTAAATATATTTAACTATGCTACCTAAGCATTTCTAGTTCAAATTTATGCAGGCAGAAACTCCTACAAGTGTACTAATTCTATCAATAATTCACTTCCTACTTTGTACTGTGAATTTAAGAATTAATTTCCCCATACATTAATAAGACGGGTGCACAGCTGTACCAGGCTCCTCTGTCACCTCAGATTCTTGCTGAAAGTTTAAGTTTCATGGACTCTACTACCATTTAGGCTGCTCAACATGAAGTATTATGTGTATCGTATAACAAATCAGTGGCTGGCTGCATGGCATGTATCTCAGTTGGCTAATTCATTTCTCAACCATGTTTCAACAGTAACATATAAGTAACATATAGCTTTCCTCACATGCCACACGCTTGAAGTAAAACAATTCATTTTTGACCATATTTCTACAGCTTCCATATAAACAATACGTAGCCTGCTCTTTAGCCTGTACCATGCAGTGGCATCTTTGTGGCATCTGGGACTTGAATCCAAACTTGTGCCAGATTGTGGATCCAACCAATCCAATGGGCCTTGAGTTTGACACGTGTACTCTGGACGCTTGGCTTCACTAGCCTGGTTTATTTAATCCCTAGAGTGGAAATTATGAACAACTGAACAACTCCCCCAAGGATTCCTGTAAGGAGAATGACCGCTCTGTTATCTTAAAGCTGAATATGACTTGTGTTCATCTAAAATCAACGTTAATATCTTTAGTCATGTTATATAGTAAGTTATGTGTATCCTTGATGATTGACCGGTGATAACCTTGTTTTCAGCTCTATGGTCACTTGACTGTTGTCCGTCATTTACACACTGTATACCCTTGATGACTTAATAGCTCTGTGGTTCGTTGTGATGGCATCCAAACCGTTGGATTGAGCTCTGTGGTTGGTTGCTGCAGTCACATGGTCATGCACACAGTGCCTGTGGCTGAGAATGACCTGACATTACTATGCCCTGGCCAGCGGTATCAGAGACTGGCACAGCAGAAGCGTGGTGAGAAGTGTGGCATCTCACGCAGATGTCCAGAAGACCCAATCAGATCACTCCTTCTTTATGTCCTCGGCCAATCAAAAGATCTCTGCCTTTTCATATTGCGTGTGGCTAGATTGCTCTTCAACTCATTCCTTCTCTCTTAAACGCTTCGTCAGTACATCAACTGAACATTCAGCTGTTGGATATACATCAGATACAGATACGCTGCATTCATAGCATTTCCACAGACGGTAAACCGGTTTATTTAATTGATTTCTTTTGTGGGTTTTTTTCAGTCATTGAGGAGGGAGGCGTGAAGATGAAGCTGACAGTCGTTGACACCCCAGGCTTCGGGGACCAGATCAACAATGAAAACTGGTGGGTTTCGTAACTCATGAATAGTCACAGCCTCATAAATGGCATCATTACTGTCTTATCTTATCAAGAACAATTTCTCACCTGTCATTACACGTTGTATTTTTAGCTCAGAACAACTTGCTCTTGAAAAATAATGATTAAGATTCAGTCCTACTCAAGTAATGTTTTTTTTTCATCCCTTTTACTCTCAAACCTTCTTCGTCCCGTGTGTCCACAGCTGGGAGCCCATTGCAAAGTATATCAATGAGCAGTATGAGAAGTTCCTGAAGGAGGAAGTCAACATCGCCCGCAAGAAGCGCATCCCCGACACCAGAGTGCACTGCTGTATCTATTTCATCTCCCCAACAGGACACTCGTGAGTAAAGCCTTGTCGGGACGGGAGATCAGTAAAGTAATCACTCAGAGCATCCTCAAGGATCTGATCTGAGAGGGGACATATTCTTGGTAATCTGTTGGAATTGGCATTTAAACTGGGTGAGCACAGGCGGCACACACACACAGTTTTTATGAGCTTTCACCCAAACACATTTCAATTCAGATTCCTAACAAAGCCCTGAGCCAGTGTACCACTTTATATTGCAGACAGCACTAAGTCTGTCCTCACAGCTCACACTTAACTCATGATGACAACTGTGAAATTCCTCTTTAACAGATAAATGGATACACTTTTTTGTGTATTACAGCTCGTGTACAGCTTTTTTTTTTTAAATCTTTGTCCAATGATAAGCCCACTTTTCAAAACCAGCACTCTCTGACACTTGTGTAATTGCTACAAGGCCTGGGGAAGATAATGTGGTGACATATCATGAAACATGGTCAATAAAATCTCTCTCTCTCTCTCTCTCTCCTCCCCCCCCCAAGTCTTCGCCAACTAGACATCGAGTTCATGAAGCACTTGAGTCACTCGGTCAACATCATCCCCGTCATCGCCAAGGCTGACACAATGACCATCGATGAGAGGCAGGAGTTCAAACAGAGGGTGAGAGTTTCGCCCCTTGACCCGGCAACCTTTCCAGAATGGCACTGGGGTCTACCAGAGCTTTGTGTGTGTCTTTGCAAGTCTAGATCTGTTTGTTTGTCCCGTGACCTTATTGCTTTGTATTCCTCCTGTAGGTAAGGAAGGAGCTGGAGATGAGCGGGATAGAGTTCTACCCTCAGAAAGAGTTTGACGAGGACATGGAGGACAAGAGTGACAATGACAAGATCAGGGTAAGCGGTTCTACATCACCTATCCATCGCTCACTCATAACGTGCGTATGATATTCTCCCTCGTTAAAAACAATGAGTCTTGCAAAAATTCTTCCCTTTTCACCCAGCTTGACCCACATGAGATCAGATAGGCTCAAAACAGTTAGTTTAATGAATTTGCTGTTGATGTAGCAATTCAGCCTCCCTTCCACACACTAGAAGTGCTGGGGCCCTCTGTGTATTTGTTTCACGTCATAAACCTCATACGTATTTCTTCGGTACATTGAGCCATGTCTGAATGTCTCTGTTCATAGGAGGCAATGCCCTTTGCTGTGGTGGGCAGCGACAAAGAGTATCAAGTGAATGGCAAACGAGTTCTGGGGAGAAAGACGGCGTGGGGAGTTGTAGAAGGTGGGTTTATGGCCTCCGTTATTAATAACAGTGACCTTTCCCCCTCCCCGCCCCACAGGGATAAATGGTCTCAGTAAAAGGTCTCAAAACTCAAGGGAGACGTTTGATTCCGCTTCCAGTTCCTCACGCTGATTTTCTTGTGTTGCAGTTGAAAACCCGAACCATTGTGAATTTGCTCAGCTGAGAGATTTCCTGATCAGGTACGATAGTTTTCTTCAATTAAACCCAAAACATGATAAATCATTAAGTTGTATTAAATTGATACCCCCCTATATTAAATCCAAGATATGTACTCTCTCTCTCTCTGTCTCTCTCTGTCTCTCTCAGGTCTCACCTCCAGGACTTGAAGGAGGTCACCCATAACATTCACTATGAAACCTACCGTGCCAAGAGACTCAACGAGAACGGAGGTCTGCACCCCATATCCTCCAATGACACCCAAGAGAGCAACCTGTAATCAGTCAGTTAGGGAGATAATGCAGACAGAGAGTGAGAACCAAAACAGTGCAATGAAGCTGATAGACGAATCTATATTATGTCATCATGGCATCACTGCATGCTTGGAGAACATTTATATCTATGTAAATCTGTGTCATTTAATCATCTCATTTCTTCTAATTCCAAACTCCCACATCCGCATCCTAAACCTTTCAGTCATCCCCAAGCATATTTGGATGAAAGGACAGTCCCACCCAGAGCCCCTTATAACATTTTCTCTGCTGCCCATGCCTTGTCCTTTTCTCCTCACCCAGGTAGTGTAAGCTAAAGAAGTGCCACCGTTAGTTGTTTTGTTTTTTTCATGAGGCAGATTTTTAAGTATATCATTAAATCCATTTTAGTATTGTGGACCATCCGATGTGTGAATTCAGACAAATAATAAGGTGTTCTGATTATTAAAACTTTATTTGCTTTGTAGTAGTGATGCACGGGTCAGCTCTGCAGTCCCTCACAGCAGACTGCTTATTTTTATTCTCAGCTGCAACTGCTCATTTGAAGAAAAAAAAAAGAAGCCCCATGGCGTTGCTATCAGGAGCACTTTACAAGCTGTGCTTTTGTCTTTTATACACGCCCTCACCATGCAAACAAATTCCTCTTCTATTTATGTTTGGGTTTTTTTCAATTTGAAATGAATTTGTTTGTGTACCAGATACTGGTATCAGTCACATATGAAATGCAATTCTGTGGGCGTCGGCGTGCGTGTAATTGGAGAGTCCACAGGATGCATGAGTGCACATGGTTCAGATTCCATGATTCACCATAATGGCCCAAACACAAACTGAAATGCTTGAGACAATACAGCTTAGCAGGCTTTGTCACACAGTAGTGGGTATAGAGGTAAGATATGCTGTCCAGTGCAAATGATCCATTGCTGTGCTCGTTTCCATTGGCTGACCAGGCTCTTGCAATGGCGTCAGAGAAGTATTCTAAAATAGATCAGCAACAGCAGTGGTTTTCTAACCTTTTCTCCAGCGGTGTCATTTTTGAAAAATATTTTTTCTTTGGATTCAGACTGACTTTGTGGGCTGTTGTGTAGGACAAAATGTACTCACTTTTATAAATTATTCCACAGGGCTATAGTATTTAATTCAGCCTATTGTACATTTCAGATTGAGGCAACAGCGTAGCACAGGCAATAGCTGAGAATAACCATCAGAAAAAACTCCAATTTTGATTTTCCTACAACCTAACCCTGTTTTTGCACAGAGTTTCTTATTTATTAGGCTACGACAATCCAATGCCTTTTCACTCTACCTATGGGTAATTCATGAAAGGATGTTTTCTGCCCTAAACCCACCTAACCTGCAGGTGTAACCTGTGCATCACTACTGCATAGACGATGACAGTTAACCTGAAAATCCATATATTATCATTTTCTTTTTCCATGGTGATGTCTTGTGCCAAGCAGAGCATTTGTAAGCAATTGAGAGCTCTGACTCTACTGTTTGGAGACCAGTATTTTGTGCCAATTAAATTTTGAGATGGACTTCCTCCTCTCCACCACTTGGTGGCAGTGCGCTGCCATTTACAAGCAGTGACTCAGTAGACCCAGCTGTAGGCGCTCCAGTCTAGTTCCCTCCTCAGACATTCTGATTGGCCAGATGGATTTTTAGGTCATTTTCTGCATATCTATCTTAGCCAGTGTTATTTTCTGATGAGGTGTACAGGGCTTGGGTCCTGCTGTCAGTAGTAACTATACTGGGAGTCATATCTTTCCAGATCAGGTTTACAAGAAGTCTCAAGTGACATTAAACAAATAGTATGCACTCAAGAGTACCGGGCGTAATCATTCCAAATGTACCAATTTATTACTTGTTAACATGTTTACCAAGTTTTCTTCAGGAAATCTACATTTATAGTGTTTTGTTATGCACTGTTTTCAAGAGAGCACAAATATTCCCAAATCACAAGTAATTAAAATATCAATATCAGTCTTTTTGATTTTAATTGTATCTTGAATGGGTCCCTGACCCCCCAACACATTTTATACAATCATATGTATGTGTGTGAGTTTGATATGACAGAATATGGTGTCTGCAAAGAATAATTGTAGTTGTCGTGTATTTTAATGCAGTCATTGGTTTAAAGGAGCAATTTAAACAATATTACAGATAAACTTTCTCACTGTTTTTACTCAGTGTTTATAAGTGTGCATGCTAGTAGCCATGTAACCTGTTTGCTCCAGACCTTCAGCCAATCACATCACATATCACTGCACCGTTACATCAAGTCATCAACTATTTCTGAATGTGTGACGTGTGTACAGTCTTCTGCTAAATCATCAGATACAGCTGATACTGCTGTCTTAACCCGTATAACTAAACTCTTCCGCCCACTGTCCACAGATTATCAGTAGTACTTCACAATGTGAATTTTGTTTTCATTTAATACCCACTCTTCTCAAAGCTGTTGAGGTGCATTGAGATGTAATTTAAAGTGTTATATTGAGTTATTTATACATTCATGTATTATTTATTGTAATTTATTATTTATTTAATAAAGGTACATTTGTTTTAGAAATGTTGCACTTGTCTGAACAATCTCAAATGAATTTAGATTTCAGTTTCTATTTGCACCATGAATGTAGCTCTGCTCTTGCATTATTTGACAAAAGGATTAATATATAAAATTGTAAAATACTGAATTCACTGAATTGAAAAATAGGTAAATAAAGAAAAAAATAAGGAAATACAGAATGACAAGGCTGAAGACAAAGAATCAAGCTTTGATTCCAACAGAGAAAGAGCCTTGCGGCAAAAGTCGGTTTCATCGGCCTTATTAAAACAGAACAACAAATTGACAAAAGAGCTAAAATCTTTCATTAGTTTACCACCACATGGACTGCACTACAGCTTTCACCATGGTAATGGAAGTAATATTGGATTGTTTTCAGAAGCTTGTCTCCCATCAGGGAAAATGTAGAAGATATGACAATCACTACAACAGGACCTTGTTCAAAACGGCTGCTTGGCAAACTAAACAATCTAAAATGTGGCAGGATAAAAACCATGCAAATCAAGAAGAATCTCTATTATTAAAAGGAAACTATCTGACAATTCCATCCATCCATCCATTTTACATGGATGGAGGAATTTTCAATTTAAGACACCAGTCAGAGGTTAGGATGTTAGGGCAGTATCAGAGTGTGCAGAGAGGTCAGAGGTCCTAGTGGAAGTAATGTTTTGGTTGATAATGCACCAGCTGATTTGGCCAGGGATAGTAAATGAAATACTCATAATAAAAGGTAGACTAGCTTAATTCTAATGTTACAAACTGAGTCCCACCCTATCTTAACAGAGAAAGCAATGATCCGACATATCCTGTCTGGTACATGTGGTGCTATACCCAAATGAAGTGCCTCATAGCACCATTTGTATTTTTAGTTCTATTAATTACTCCGGCCCTGGTTTACAATAATTCAATATTACATCTCATTATGACTCTGCTAGATATCAAGCATTTGAAAAGCAATGTTGTGTTTGGAAAATGAGTTTATCTGTAGCTTGTAGGTATCTAACAGGAAGCTAACAGCCAATGTTGTTCTCTCTTTGCCTGCCATTATTCTACCTTGTGGTTTCTAACCTCCACCCAGGATGGACCAGTTACAATCCTGCATAACTTAATTCTTTTGTTCTCTTCAAATTACATGACTAACTGGCAGAGTTCCAAAATACACATATACATACCAAGCTGACAGACCAGCTTGATCTTTGTAAAACTGGCTCAGGCAAAACAACCGGCCTGCTCCAACCTGTAAATTGAGTTTATCCTACTCTCCTGTGCAGGGCAGACCTCTGTAGCTCATAATAGCACGGATGGTGTGAGATGACGCTTATTTTGAACTATCTCAAATCAAATTTATTTGTATAGCCCTTAATCACCATTAGAGTCTCAAAAGGTTCAGTGCCCAACATGTGAAACAATTAGTTAGTACACAACATCCCCTAGCCTTCGACCCTCAGACAAGGAAAAACTCAAAAAGAAAAGAAAAAAGAAAAAACCACTGGAAGGAACCTCAGCAGGGGCTACTCAGAGATGGATCCCCCTACCAGGACGGTTGGGCGTGCATTAGATGCCGAGTTTATGCATTGCGTATACACAACGCATAAAAGCATTTATTATGGTGGGCATCCAGATCTGATGTGGGGCATCACAGCAAACGGCAGTTCAGTCAGTGTCATCATAGGACTAGGGGACCACGCAGACGCCAACTCTGGAAGCTGCAGCCTGGAACAGACAGGAGACACACACCCCCCACAAACATGCACTCGCTCACACAGACAAACATGACCAGCGTCAGTAGACAGGAGCAGATAGACCAGGAGAATAGGACATGTAGGCAGGATGCTAGTATGCATCGGCAGGAACCTAAACTAGGGAAGCTAACTGGTCTAGCTTTACTCTGAGGAGACTGAGCCACTCCCTCAAGGCTGGTCAAATGATGAAGTGAATAAATGGGTTTTTAGCCTTGACTTAAAGACTTCGATAGAGCCTGCATCTCTGATTGAGGCAGGCAGACTGTGCCAGAGATGGTGATCCCGGTAAGAAAAGGCTCTGTTACCTGCAGTTTTCTTTTTGACTGCTGGGATAGACAGGTAGCCAGCGTCCTGAGATCTGAAGGCGCGTGGTGGTTTATATGGTTTAATCAGATCTGATAAGTAGGACGGTGCCATCCCATGTAATGATTTATATGTAAGTAGAAGCACATTGAAATCACATCTGGCCTGAATTGGTAGCCAGTGTAGTGAGGATAGGATGGGCGTGATATGGTCGAATTTCCTAGTTTTGGTCAGGACATTACATTGCACCTAGGAATGCCGACAGCGTTACTGACGGGAACGGACGGAGGGACAGAAAGGAGGACGTTTACGACGAAGAGGAGGATGTCCAGCCCAGAATTTTTCTATCGTGACTCGTGACCACATTTAGATAGGATAGAAGCTAGAAGTAGAACAAAAAACAAATCTTTCCCTTTCCCTGATGCAGAAATGGCCAAAGCTCTCTAAGCTTCACAGTCAGAGCAGCTCCCGTTCTGCTCGGCCTGCATCTGTCAATTTGCCGATCACTGACTGAACATTGTACCTTCTTTCCCTACTGCTGTTGTAATGACAGGATTTGCTCTGTATCCCTTAAAATGTGGACTCAACTTCCTCTTTTTTTTTTTACTCTAAAATGTTGTTACTATTATCATGTATCATTCTATCATGTTGATAGGAAAATAAAAATGGCATCAATTACTTGGGCGAAGTCCTGTGCTATTTTTTTTTTATTAAACACCTGTACAAGCGTGAATTTGATGCATACATGTGTAAAAGTGTGTGTGTGTGTGATTGTGTGTGTGTGTGTGACCTTGCTGAGCCAAATAGTGTAAGGCAAAGGGCATAGAGATATTAGTGATATACTTGATATGAACGCCAACAGCAGAGATACAGCAGGGCTCAGATAGGAGAGTTAATCAGCTACAGACTGGTGGGCCTTGTACTGCAGATAACAATGGCATTCACAACTACCAGCTCAGCACTGACTACACACACACACACACACACACGTCCACACACTTATCAGCCCTTCCTTTCACCGCCCCCTCCAGTCGAGCTTGTTCCAGTGTTCATTCGTCAGTCTGTGGGGAAACCAACATGAGGAGACTGTTGCTGCTGGGGGTGACGGCCTTCTGTCTCTGCGCGTGCATCACCGCTGACACAAAGCCTGACCGACAGGGAGACAAATCAATCCCTGAGCAAGATGGAGTTTTACAGCTGAAGAAAGGGAACTTCAACAGAGCACTGAGAAAACACAAGCAGCTGCTCGTGCACTTCTGTAAGTTACACGGCGACTCGCGGGGCTTGATCTCGAGCTGCAGGTCCACACATTACAGTACATGTAACGGAAAGGTTTTTTGCCATCGTAAACACAATGAAATGCTTTGTAATCATCTCTGTTGGTGGTTCAGCCATCAAATGGATCAGCAATCAAGTGGATTTTTTCAATGAAGGCACGTTCATACTTCTATCAAATACCAACTGGAAATCACTTGCTGTTTGTGTTTGTTTCTGTGTGTGTGTGTGTGTGTCCAGACACACCGCTGTCTGGAGATGGCCATCGTGTGTCAGCAGCATTCCAAGGTGCGGCTACAGAGCTCCAGGGGTCAGAGGTCACACTGGCTGTGGTGGACGTCTCTAAGGAGAAGGAGCTGGCTAAAGAGCTCAACGCCACGGGCCCGCCCACACTCAGGCTGTACCTCTCTGGAGACAAGCACAACCCTGTGCCCTGCCCCGGTACACACTTTACACACACGTACATAATAACACACACTCAGGTGAAACCCTGGTGAATAAATTGCTGCATTTCATATCTATAGTAAACTGATATCAGTTTATGGAGTTGTAATTTATGACCCTTTAATACTAACTGAGCTGTTGACTCCTTCTTGGTTTGGGTTTGGGGTGAGGTAGTAAAGGTTAATTGTTGCTATACTGCGTTGTGATTGGTTAAGTTCCACAGAACACTGCCTCTATTTTGACCTGGCTGAAGAGGAGGGCGGGGTCTGCTATTGACCTTATCACTGATATCAGCCAATCAGAGACCTCAGAGGAACTGCTAGTGGTGGGATTCTTCAAGGTGACTGGCTGCTGTTGAATTTTCCTTCTCTTCTCATTGGTGCTGTGACTGAAAGAAATGTTCATGAATTATAATTTATAATTTGTGTGTGTGTGTGTGTGTGTGTGTGTGTGTGTGTGTGTGTAGAACCTGGACCACAACTATGTCCAGGTGCTCTATGCTGCAGCAGTCGACCTTCCCGACGTTAGCTTTGCTGTGACCAAGAACAAAGAACTCATCAGCAAATATGATATCACACATGACGTTGTACTGCTGCTCAGAAAGGTACTGTACACACACGATACTATATACATTTAACTGATCTGTATCTGATTACAGGCACTTTGAAAAGTTTGATGATTACACACAGGAATATAAGCAAAAGTAAAATGAGAAACTCAGGAGGCCATTTATTTTGTGTTGGTATGCAGACCAGACATACCTGATATTGTTCTGACATTTCTGAAACAGCGTGTGGACGTACACACACAATCCACATGATCTATTTTCTATTTTCTAGGATACTTCGGGGGCATTTAGTGACTTTGAATATGGGATGTGAATCTAGGAGCCGGTTCTTAGACCATCACATCATATTGTGGGAACATACACATTACGTTACGTCACGTTAGAGCAACCGCTTATTGCACTGTTATCTGTCTGTCTGTCTGTCTGTCTGTCTGTAGTCTAAGCTCCTCCAGGCATACAAAATGACCCCTCAGACATCCAAAGAGGAACTGATCATCTTTATCACTGTCTACCAGATGGAGCCAGTCACTGAGTACAATGGACAGGTACAGAATATTGCACATGCTGCACACACACCTACTGTATAACTGGAAAAGCAGTGTGGCACCTGCTAAAATCACTCACATACGTGAGGTTTTTCTCTCTCCTCCAGACAGCCACTCAGATCTTAACGTCGCCCGTGTTAAACCACGCCCTCCTCTTTGTCAACAAAAGTGCTGAGGACTTCAAAGAGCTCCACTCCGCCTTCTACGGTGCTGCTAAGGCCTTCAGGTTGAAGGTAGCAACCGTACACAGTCAAACACACACACACACACACACACACACACACACACATAACATCTCATGCTATAGTGTTATAGGCCTTCATTCAAACATAGAGGAAGTGTTGCAGCACATTTTAGGGGGACTTAGTTTCTTTCTTTGTTGCAATAGAGTGCTTTACCTCTGTATGTGTGTGTGTGTGTGTGTGTGTGTGTGTGTGTGTGTGTACGTGTACGTGTACGTGTGCTTGTGTAATTCAGGTGTTGTTTGTGTGGGTGAATGTGGATGAGCCCCGTAATGGGAGGCTGCTGGAATACTTCCGGGTTCGGGAGTCCGAGGCGCCCCTCATCCGATTGGTCAACCTG
Source organism: Gephyroberyx darwinii (assembly GCA_900660455.1). Taxonomy (NCBI): domain Eukaryota; kingdom Metazoa; phylum Chordata; class Actinopteri; order Trachichthyiformes; family Trachichthyidae; genus Gephyroberyx; species Gephyroberyx darwinii. Next base: position 41,654 of record CABFOQ010052665.1, read on the forward strand.
ACAGACCACGTGACCTACCACCTACCATCTGACAATCTTGACACAGCAACCATAAAAAAATTCTGCCAAACCTACCTGGAGGGCAAGGCTAAGGTACATTTTACTGATTTTACTGCATATCTAGAGAAGATGATAAATCATAGAGGAACTGAGGAAACACACAGATCTGATATAGGCCTAAACATTGTGTGTGTGTGTGTGTGTGTGTGTGTGTGTAGCCTAAGATGCAGAGTGAGCCGATACCAGAGGGCTGGGACAAACAACCAGTGAAGGAGCTGGTGGGAATGAATCTGGAGAAAGTTGCCTTCAACCCCGACAAGACTGTCTTTGTCATGTTCTGTATGTAAACAACACTTTTCACATCCACACTCACATTCGTTTTCGTCATACTCACAGATCCGTCCAACACTGTGTGTGTGTGTGTGTGTGTGTGTGTGTGTGTGTTTCAGACCTCCCCTACAGTCAGAAGTCTCGTGCTCTGTTCCCATTGTGGGAGGAGCTAGCCAAGGCCTTACAGCATCGAGAGGAAGTGGTCATCGCTCGCATTGATGCCTCAGCCAATGACATCAACCTGTCAATGCAGGATTCTTACCCATCGCTCCGCCTCTTTCCAGCACTATATGCTGAGAGGGTACGCCACAACCTCGATGCGATGTTGTTTTGTTTTTCTATGTGTTATTCACTGAAACCAAGGAACCAAAAGGAAAAGGGAAATATACACACGTTCACCCCGGCTCTGTGGGAGAAACTGGACATGGTAATAATGTACGTCATACTTGTGTTTCTGGCAGGTGGTGCTTTACACTGGCAAGCAGACAGTGAAGGACCTGGTGAAGTTTGTAGATAGAGAGATGGAGAAAGCCAAAAAATATAGAGTGAAGGTAAATCACATCACCCACTGCAATGTGTTTGTCTGCCTGTGTGTGTGTGTGTGTGTGTGTGTGTGTGTGTGTGTGTGTCCGTGCATGTGC
>CABFOQ010052665.1:42644-52763 GCA_900660455.1 Gephyroberyx darwinii
CTGTGTGTGTGTGTGTGTGTGTGTGTGTGTGTGTGTGTGTTTGGGTCAAGTGGTCTACTCATTCTGGGAGCTGTCTTTCCATCTTAAAATAAACCAATTTGTGTGTTTCCAGGAGGATGAAGACAGGAGGAAGTACATTGAGGCCATGAAAGCTGAAGATGCCAAAAAAGCCAACGAAACCAAAACCAAAGACGAGCTCTAACACAGGAGAAAAAAAAGAGAGTACAGAGAGAGTGGAGAGAGAGAGAGAGAGAGAGAGAGAGAGAGACTGTGCATAGTCATAAAGTCATAAAGTTAGTTGCGTCAAGGCCCATGGAAAAACCAAAAACCTACAGTGGATATATGTGTTTGTATGTTTGTGTGTGTGTGTGTGGCTCATACCTCTTCTGTACTTTGTCGACTGAGCTACTTTCTATACATTGAACTGGTTTTAGTCAGTCAGCTGGCTAACCAGATCCAATAAAGTCTTCATTGCAAAGATTGCGAGGGTTTTTTCATTGTGATCTTGGGAATTAAAACCTGAAGCAATGTGGTGTAAATAACATGGCGACAAAGACCCTACTGAAAAAGCACCATAATAATACTACAGTCTGTTTCAAAAGTAGCTATACATTTTCATTTACTGTACATTTGTCTAAAAGTATCATTTGTATCATGAATAAATGCTTAAATATTTAATATTTAATATGTAATATTATCAATTGAATGTTGAATTAAAAGTTAAAGTTAAAAATATAACTTAATATAAAAAGGTAGGTATACCTACCTTTGAGACACAATACATTGTAGGAGGGTAGTATATAAATATCACAGTGAAACTTGAAAACTTCATGCAGCTACTATAGGTCAAAAATGATACCACCGACAATCCTATGGTAATGTAACACTTGGTAACACTCAGTTTTCACCATAAATACAGATAAATACACCATAAATACATAAATACAGGTCCTGGTCCTGGTAAGGGAAACCACCAATAAGAGGCTGTTGTATCAAAAATCATAACTTTTATTTTATTTTTTATTTGCACAAAATTGGACATAAAATATTGATAGGAAGAGGCAAAATAAAATACAGAAAGGCAGCTCTCTCTCTCATATTGAAGGTTTAGTATCTTAGGGTAGATTTCTGTTCACTTAAGCATGGGTAGTGCTTTCAACTCACAGAGCATCCTAATTAGGCTAGACTAGGGGCTTGAATGGCACAGTAACCTAGAAAAGGCTTGAATTAGAAAAACACCACAGAATGAAGAGACTAGAATTGGAAGAAATTACAATTTGAAGAGACTAAATTTGAAGAGACTCCAAATGATTAATGTTGACCCTAATAAAGCAGTGGCTCCCACACTTCTGTAGACCTGTATGTGATGTAATGTTTCAACCTAAATAAGGGATTCAGTATAATGTGCAAATGAATATGGGTGTCACATTATGGGGTGTGATTTGTTTATTATTTATTTTGAACAAATTACACACAGACAAAGTATTTTTAAGATACAGAGCTATGGTTTTGCGATGAGTGGCTTTTGAGAAAAACAACCCTGTTTCAGGTCTCTAGCAGATCGGTTGCTATAGTAACGACAGTGCTTATACCGTCTGTCTGTTGTGAAGTTGTAGGAGTTGAGCGCGAGGCTTAACGCCCACTTTTGCACACCAGAAGATGGGTACGTTGTTTTACTATTGAGTGATTAATCGCTCCAACAGACGGTCTTTGACTAGAGCCAGCTGCCTTTTATGAACTCGCTTCACGCATGCGCACACGTGACGTTTGTGAGGCTTCGAAATCGAATACCGAGAAGCGCTCCTCCCTGACCCGGTCACCACCATGGCTGACAAACAAAATGCCCAGAAAAGGTAACCTAGAAGTTAACTTATCTAATGTCTCATCGCATTCAAGCCATTGAACGTCACTGTTGAACAAAAAATGCATTAACAGTAACAACGAATCAATATGGTAGTTTTAGACAACTTCGCGAAGTGGCTATATGTCAGCTACGTTAGCTAAAACCCTCGAGCCTTTTCTTTCAGCTCCTCATTAATAGTTTTGCTTTTTTGTTTTAGTGTCAAAATAGCAGCTGGAGCAGTTGTCTGCGTTGAAAGTGAAATCAGAGGAGATGTAACTATTGGTAAGATCGTGATACTTCATTGTTGATCACTTGACTTGCATTTGTATGTGTGATCCAGTGATTGTGTTTTCTCAGGTCCCAGAACAGTGGTCCACCCCAAAGCTCGCATCATCGCAGAGGCAGGACCCATTGTGATTGGAGAAGGCAATTTGATAGAGGAGCAAGCTCTCATCATTAACAGGTGATGTAAGATCCATTGTATCTCAATGTGTAGCATCAGAGTCACCTTTTCTACAGACTCTTTAGCTCTTTTGTATCATCCTAATTTTATATTAACTCCATGCTTGCTTGTTCATTCCAGTTACCCAGAAAACATTACACCAGATTCTGAGGGAGTAGAACCGAAGACCATGACTATTGGTGTCAACAATGTGTTTGAAGTGGGATGCGGTATCCTTTTGACTAGCCCGACTAGTGTGACCATGAATCCATTTGGTTGGTTCTATGGGCTACAGTTCTAGTCAAGATTGGCATTACAGTAATGTACAATATCTTCTGATGTTTTTTTATATTTGTATTCTTATTGTTTGATCATGTGCTGTTATATAAAACAGATGAAAGTTGCTAAATTTCCACTTATTTCAGAGGTTATTATACATTATCTAGATAAAATTAAAGGGTGGTAATGATCTTGGCCAGAACTGTAAGTGGGTTAATGCTGTAGCCATGTGATGATCGTTATCAAAACCAAACTTTCCTTTAACAGACCACTAACAGTTTCCCAAGCCCTGAAAATTGGGGACAACAATGTGATAGAATCTAAAGGTGGGTTGTTTCCATCTATATTTAGCAGTTAGTATGTGTTCATGTAGGGCTGTGGCCAAATGTAACCCACATCCTGTTCACAGGATGAAGTATTTACTTGTAGTTTCCATTTGATTGTCAGTCTCTGAATCAAATGTCTTGTCCTCCTCTGTTCTGTCATCTAGCTGACGTTGGTAGGAATGTGATCCTTACCAGTGGCTGCATCGTCGGGGCCTTCTGCCAGGTCAACACCTGCGAGGTCATACCTGAGAACACCGTCCTCTATGGCTCTGGATGTATGAGACGAGTACAGACCGAGAGACCGCAGGTACTTAAATACACACATGGGTGAAGGTTTGGGGGGAAACTGGTACCGCTCAGCTCTGGGAAGAGGTGAATTGTGTGTGCTTTCACAAGCATCTATTTTGACTTCCACTGGCTTTTTGAAATGTCTTTGTAAGGTGGACCAGTGTGATAAGCATCAAGGGCAAATCGGTGCAGTCAGAAACAAGAACACCTTGGACTGGTTAGCTATGCAACCAGCACCTACGTTTCAGTTTTCTGCTTAAAGTTACTTAACTCTTAAGGGATTTCAGGCAGTTATCTAGTATTTTGTAATACTAGTAGTGTGCTAACTGGTGGATAATGTTAAATGTGCAAGTTTAATGTAATTTCATTAGATTTCCATAGCAGGCCTGCCCCACCAGGTCAGCATGTCAATCCTGTATTCAGAAGTGAGTTTATTACATGGATGTAAGTTAGGTTACACTTGTTTGCTGCATCTAACCAAATTATACATGATTGTTTTTACTAAAAGCCCAAGGTGTGAGCAACACCATCGCCAAACGTTAACCCCACTGAGGACTTGTGCATGGACAAATAAGCAGTGGCTCATTATTGCTTGCCTTGGGCATCACTATGAAAATTAGGCTATTAAGAATGGCAGTAAAAACCAGGCAGGGTGAGGGCAGCAGCAGCAGGGTCTCCTTAATTTGAAATTAAACCTGCACAAATGCAGGTTGAATGAAGTACAATGCAGACAATGTACAGCACTTGTCCAACGAAGCACTTGACTAGTCTTTCCTATGATTGCACGTTACATGTTTTGGGAATGTTGAACTCAATCAAGTCTTTCCCGTCTTCTTTGACCTTATTTGCAATAATTGCCATATCTGAAAACTGTCCAAACATTCAACTGACTCTCTTAAATTCATTGTAGTAAAACAGCCCACTAGTAAGCAGGTGCAAGATTTTCAGACATGCCCAATGTCTTTGGCATTACTTCTGTCTGGTTTCTGTACTAATGCAGGCCTTTCTCCCATCTTCTCCAGCCCCAGACGCTCCAGCTCGACTTTCTGATGAAGATCTTACCAAACTACCACCATTTAAAGAAAACAGTCAAAGCCATCCACAATACAAGCTAGAACCTCACTTGACATATATTAGGATTAATTGATGGACCAAGGCTGGAATTTCTGTATTTAAAGTGGAGGGAAGTATATGAATGTATAAAAGTATATAAAATAGCTAAGCAAAGCTAGTCTTTTCAGTACTTTTTCTCCTTTACTTAAATCACTCAAAGTATTCTTTTCTACTCTAACCCTTTAAGAGCAGATACATCATGTACCTTACTGTGCTGGGTTATGTTTTTTATGACTGATTAAATACCCACAAAAATGCTGAGTGAGTTATTTAAGAATGTTGTAAAATCCATACAAATAAGCAGAAGCAGTCTCTAGTGTATACATGTTGAAATAGGAAAAATATCAACACTGCATCCAAAATTGGAAGCATTTTCATTCCCTTTTCATTTTGAACTTAATACACTTTTTGACCAGACCTCAATAAAAAATGTCATGCAACTTTGTGCTTTGATGATAGTGTACAGAATAGGTCAAAATCAAGATGTCACACTGGCTGGTACTGATCCAGCACACCTCATGCACCCTGCAATGTATGTAGTTCAAGCAGTAGAGAAAGTATTGAGTCAGTATCCTGTTCAATAGTGTAACTTTACCAGAATGAGCAGACAGAATTCCAATATTCAGAACAGCTATGCCATGGTGTCAAAAATGTAAAATTCAAATAACTTGGCAGTTCTATGTCCAGTATTGTCAAAGATGTACCATGCTGGATACCCCAGCACTTCTCAACGATGCTCTGTGCAACAAGAACCCCGCAATTCTCACGAAACCGTATGGACAGTAGCCACAGAGGATGAAGTCTGCTGTCCTTTCAATTAAAACATTACATACACACATAACTCACTGCTATTTCACACAATGTCCGTGTTAAATGCAGTAAAACTTGAAAAAGAAAAAACATTTCACTTATGTTTGCATTTTGCTAACAGTAAGATGAATACCAGTGCCCTTTTGTAGGATGGTAGTTTTGGCATGGACACAACTGGTTCCCATTTCTCTAGCCTTGTACTGTTATCACTGATCAATAAACCAACTGGACAGGATTCCATAAGAGTTTCTATCCATGCATTGCAAGATCAATGATAACTGAGAAGAGTGCAAAGACGGGAAAATACACAAGCTGGTTGACACTACTGAGACAGTCATAAAAAGTCTGTATTTTAGTCGATCCAGGGTAAGGTTGTCCATCTCCAGCCATTTCTGGACTACAGCTTCAGCATCACTCCTCCCAGAGCAGGAAGCAGTGGGGGAAGGGATTTCACTTTTTGGCGGGCACACCCTCCGAGTAGTCCTCCAGCAATCCTGCCAAATGGTCGTTGTGGGTCTTGAAGCGCCTCTTCTTCTGGCTGCCCGGCTTCTTTCTCTTCTGGACCGGTAACTGCAGAGAGCAGAGAAACAAAACCAAAGCTCATTTAGACGCTTGTTGAACCAACACAAATGTCATTGTAGTAAGTGAGGGATTACAAATATGGATTCCAAGTCATCACACACAACATGAACAATTTACAGAAGAAAATGGTTAGAAATACATGAAAGACCAAAAGAGACTGACCACTTTCTTTGGTCCCGATTCTTGCATGGAGGAGATGCCTTGTTTCTTCAGGTACTCCTCAATCTTTTCTTCGTCTATTGAATCCACTGGAACGCTCCTCCACAGCTTCTGGAATTCTAGCATTGACAGGGAAGAATGAACAGGAATTACATTCAGCCGACAACTGGGCACAACATGGCATGCTCAAGTTAGCTCAAGATTTTGACCAAAGCTATGAAATTCTAAGAACCGAGCATTTGGGGTTCATGTCAAGGGCCATATTATAATGCCAAAGTTCAATTTATACTGCTTTCAGTAAAAAGCTAAACATGGGCATCAATAGTTGTGCAAATACAGTCTAAATGTGCAGCAGCTAATCTGCCCACATGGCAACAACCAGAGAGAGAGAAAAAAACCTTTCAACAGTTGACAGACAATACAGACGAATGCTCACCTTCATCCACCACAAACTGGCAGTGTTTGTCATTGTAGAATAATACTTTCTTCTTGTCTGGTCTGGTCACAAAGATGATCTGATCCCCTAAAGCCTGTCGGGAACCAAATGGATTCTCATCTCGTTCATGTGCCAATATAGTCGTCTGGTTTAGTCAGTGCAAAGTTATCAGGAATTAAATACAAATAAACTGTCCATATTAGGGTTTCATAATGTATCAGGTTCTACAGTCATGCTTGAAACTCTATGAACCCTACCAGGATGTTATTTCAAATATCAGAGGAATAATCTTATAAAATCCTGATCTAAACCACAAATCCTAATGAGGAAAACAGAACAACAACAAAAACTCAGATGTCCCTGTGTATGACAATGTATGAACTCCTTCACTTCATCAATAGCTTGTGGCACCTCCTTTATCAGTGATGACTTAAAACATTACATTACATTACAGTCATTTAGCAGACGCTTTTATCCAAAGCGACGTACAATAAGTGCATTCAACATAGGTCGGTAAGAGAACTACTAGTCTAACTAACTAACTAACTAACTAACTAGTCTAACTAACTACTAGTCACCAACAAAAACATAAATTCTCCTAGAGCCACTGATCAGTCTCTTAATCTTCCTGGAGGGATTTTCTCCAACTCCTCCCTACAGAACTGGACCAACTCAGTGAGGTTTGAGGGTCTCACATGAACAGACGCTTCAGGTCCTGACACCTCAGTTGGATTTAGGTCAGGACTTTGATTTGGCCAATCCAAACTTTCAATCATGACTGTATGGACACATATATGCTTGGATATAATACAAAGTGTATAATGTGCGTGTTACCTTAATGGCCTTGGCCGAGTTGGGTAGCCCCTCCTCCACGTCGTCCAGGAGCACCCCCCCCAGGCCCAGTTGGTCATGTTTGTCCAACAGCCTCAGCAGGGCCTTCTTGTCCTTCAGATGGTACTTGGGCTTAAAGGCATACTTCCCATCCCGCGTGTCGATCTTTGGGTTGTTGGCCAAGGCCTGGGATCAGAGGGGAGGACGGGTGAAGGAGGAGACTTGAGGTTAAAGGTCTCTGGTTTATTAGGGGACGAGCTGAATGCTAGCTGACGCATTGCATTCCCACTATTTCTTCATCATTATTAACTCCAAAGCTTTGGACTAACTAATTCTGCATCTGTTCTAATGTTCAGATACATTGAGTATCATGACAATGCATTACATGTGGCATGGCACATGTTATTGGAATCATCAATGCCAATCAATCCTACTCGGTGGCATTGATCTTTTGAAACCTCTAGGATGTTGTTATGGTGTGTTTTGTTGCTACAAGCCCACTCCAACCAACAGGGGGTTGTGACGAGAGAGTGTGAGGATATCAGGGGAGAAAGGGCGCAGTGAAATGGTGTTGGACAAGGACAAGTGTACTCCTGGTGATAAATTATGTTATAGTACGTGGCGCACACACCTCACTCATGAGCCACTGTTTCTGCTTCATGCCGATGTCCAGCAATTTGGTCTCATCCAGAATCTCTTCTAGGGTCAGGAAGTGTGTATCTCCTCTCTGATGCCTCGTCTGAGAGAGTGGAGGATAGAAATGCACATGGATTTAGATAATAAAAACACCTACAGTCAACAACAGTCAATAAAAAAATCTTCCTTGGTACACTTGATGTTCAAATAAAAGCAATTCTCAGCCCCAATACCTGACAGGATTTAGCTGAATCTCTAGTGATTTCACACCCACCCAACAGCGTAATGCTCAGTGTAATTTGCACCATTTAAAAATCTATGTATATCCAACAGGCTGCAAAAAAAACAACCACACATTCAAAGAAAATCTGTCCAAATGGATGCAACGGATGAGTCAGAGAGCTGGTGTGACAGGGCCTAGCGGCCTCTCTGCGGAGCCGCAGAGTGGTAAACAAGCTGTTTACATGCAAAAAGAAAAACTGGGGACCAAATGTTACGCAAGTGACTCACTGGGTTAACACAACAGAAAACATGTCATGTTTTAAAAGAGCTTCGATTGAGAGGACAACTTTTAAAATGCAGCAAGTAAGAGATGCTGTTGTGAGAGCTTCAAGTCACTCAGACAGGAACAGTGAGCATGAACAACAAGCGATGAGTCTGAAGCGTGCTTGCCCCTAAAGCATACTGACAGGTGCCCTTCTGCACAGGAAAATTCCAACACAAAACACACAAAAGGACAATCAGCGTTAGATTTGGTAGATTGCTTTTTCTAATAATGGACAAAACGTCTCCAGAGACATACCTTCATGTAGTTGACAATCTTAGCCAGGCAGCCAAACTTGTAGCCGGAGCTACCAGACAGAGCTTTGAGGTTAAAGTTGCCATTACTAGAGTCTGTGGAGAAACAGAGAATACAATTTAGGAAAAATGTTTAGAGGTCATATTTAATGGAAAGACTGACATTGGTGGACTGTAAGTAGTTACAGGTTTTGTGACTTGATCTTTGTTGAGAAATTGTTTAAGCACAAACAATCTACGTGATTTTGCAGTTCAGCCAAACCATCACAAGACAATCACAAAACTGAATTACCTTTTTGGGAATATTTCTCTTATATCTACATAGCGCACAATCAGCCATCAGTTCATAATTCTTTATTTCATCAGTGTAAATATTATCAATTTTAATACCTCCACTGACGATAGCACAACAATTGGGGGGTAAAAAAAAATATTACAGTGTATAGGAATAATATGATAAGAGTGATTTGAAGTCTTCCCAGCTGATCCCCTCTTTGTTGCAGTCCAATAATGATGCTGCCCCCCCCCACCAGACTCTCTCTGAGGTCTGGGCTGAAGGCCAGCCAATCAGAACTTCACACAAGCAATGACTCATGAATGATTCATGGTGTGGGCGGGAGCTGCTGTTGCTGTGTGCCGTTTAGGGGGCAGGACATTGAATTTGTGTGACAGAGGCTGGCCTAGAAAATAGCCAATGACAGAGTGAAGCCTGCCCTGCTAGGTTGAGACGCCAAGAGCTGCAAGGAGTGGCAGAGAGAGAGCGAGTGCACGAGAGGGGGCTAAAAGTGCACGAGAGGGCTAAACAGGAAAACCGAGCGATCGAGGAGAGAACGCAGGGAGGGAGAGAGTGGAAGAGCAATAGGTGGAGCAACAGCGAGAGGAGAGAGCATCTCTTGACTTGCATCCTCCTGAGACCGATAACAGACACACAGGTGAGTCTGCATATTTCTCAGAATAACTTGTGTTTTTTTGAGTTCAATAGATTAGAAGAAACCACACTATGGATTTAGGCACCAGGCCACAGGCTGGTCTGTGTCTTTCTGTGTGACTGTGCCTGTGTATTTGTTTTGGTTAGTAATCCAGCATTTACAGGGTAAATTATACATCTATGCCTGCAGCACATCTATTACACAGACGGATTCCTTTAACAACAGTGGACAGAATTTGAAACGACGAAGCGTAGCATCACCAAATGTAGAAATTATAAATGGAATGTGTTATTGATACTACACCATGTATATAACCAATATGCTATAAAGCTGAAAGATCTGACGACTGTTATTGTAATATCAACACCAGGGTTGAGTTTAAATCAGTTGGATTAAATAAACATGGATCTGTCCGACTGCACTCTCCCGCTTGAATACCAAGCATTAGTGTGTGTGTGTGTGGAGATGCCTGACTGGATGCAAACTGCAGTTCTCTAGAGAAATCAATGAGGGACAGACAGCTGCGAGGAGCCAGCCAGAGACATTAGCAGTGTGTGTCTGTGTGTGTGTGTCTGTGTGTGTGTGTGTGTGTGTGTGTGTGTGTGTGTGTGTCTGTGTGTGTGTGTGTGTGTGTGTGTGTGTGTGTG
>CABFOQ010052666.1:0-11215 GCA_900660455.1 Gephyroberyx darwinii
AACTCTTGTGGCTCTTGCTGCAGTGATAAGAATCACTCATTATGTGGTGAGTTAGTTCTCTGCCGAGCCTCGTCACGACCCCCTAGCCACATCAGAGCAAGCTCCTCATCTGTATTCATGCATGGTTACCAGCCGGTGCACCTTTCCTCTGAATTACAGCACATGGAGAGAGGTGCACACACACACACACACACACACAAACCACCATACATCACACATACATATATTATGTGCAGGAAGCGGCACCTGGCTGAAATGAGGGAGAAGGAAAGAGTCTTACCTGGATCCTACATCATCAGTTTCTCATTTTGTAACCATTGGAATTTAGCGATTAAAGGGTTCGGCGGGTCCGGCAGTAGCCCGAAAGTAGCCCCCATCACTTTCCTGAATTCATCATCACATGGGAAAGGGATGTTTCATTTCTGCAGTAGATGATGTCTGACCAGCCACAACAACAAAGAGTTGCTCTACTCATAAAACGGTTTCTTTTCAAAATACTATTTTTCCCATTTTGGGAAAAAATAAAGCACAGATGATGCTGTTCTTGAATATCGCCTCTATGTGACCGTGACGTTCTGGGTTCAAATCCAGTGTGGGGCCTATGTCATCCCCCACACTCTCACGTCTTTCCTGTCTCTCTGCACATTTTTGACTTGATATTTTATAGATGACAGTAAAGATGATCTTCAATAAAAAAAAAATACTTGTAACTTTAATAGAAACCAATAATAGCTTTCATCCTTTTGCCAGAGTAGGTGCTGACTTTTTCAAATTGTTTATATTTTTTTTGGAATTAAATTCTTCATGTAAACACCGGCCAACGACATCCAGCCAAGAAACTGATGAGTCTGTTTACAAATCTTCATATCTACACACTGTGTCTCATCAGAGGAAACCCTGCTAGTCCTGTGAGTCACCACATTCAAATGGTCAAAACAAAAAGTTCTTCAGGGGAGTATAGTGATAAGAAATAAAATATCTATTGAAAATTTGTAACTGACTCATTAAACAAGTGGTGGCATCAAAAAGTTAAACTCACAATAGAATAGTACTGACACTATTGGCACTATTTGTGGCTCTTTATGCTCCTTTTCCGCTCGCTCTCCTTGTTCTCACACAATATTGCAGTTTTTGTTTTATGTATATACACACAGCAGCAGCAGCAGCCGAGTCCAATACCACCACTGAGAAATACAATATTAAGAGAGCAGCATAATTCAGCCCTATTTCCTCCCTGAACTCAGACAAACTCACCGATTCTAAACATTGGCCCTATGCAGTACTTGTTTAAGTAACACAGGAAAAGTTTTAGTGCCGCTACCTATACTAGACCCAGAACTGGGGTCAAATCAGAGGCTGACATGAAACAAAAATAATGATAATTAATAAATAAAGGCACCCCTACTATGCAGTACTATGAAATATTACAGAAGGAACCCTCCACTGTGACTCCACACATCTGTTGAAGCAATTGTAATGCACCATTCTGTGTGGATTGTGCATCATTACGTTTTGTGCCTCTGTGTGCATGTATGTGTGATTAACATAACTTACATGAATTGTTAAAAGCTCTCACAGGACCTACATCTGATTATGCTCTTCTAGCACAAGAAGGGTCGAAACAAGAAGAGACAGAAAGATGGAGGAGGAGAACGAGGAAGAACCAGAGAGAAAAACACTGAGAGGAAGTGACTGAGAAAGCTCGAGAACAGGGGCCAGAAATAGTAGTCGAGGAGGAACACAAGGAAAATGAAGGTCAGTAATCTTTGAAAGATAGAGGAGGTAATGTTTGAGAGAATGGAGACAGATAGAGAAAACAAGGTAGGAGGAGATGTTAGCACGCCTTGCAATTGGGAACCAGGCAACCTACAAGACAGATCTGCCTTGTTAACCAGAATAGATTCAGTCAAAAACCTTTTGAAGAATATGTAGATAAAGGTTTGTGACAGATCCAGCATAGCGCACTGCTACTATTGAGGTGATTACAAGTGAAGTCAAATTTATAAAAAAAAAAAAAAATCTGACTTTTTTCTCTCCAAGATATATATATATAGGGGACGGCCTAAAGAGGACCTAAGTGACCTAGAAGTTCTGTGGATGGGTCAATAATTCACCAATATATAGTGGAGACAGATCATTCAAGACATTACAGGTGATTAAAAGGATCTTAAAATCGATCCAGGATTTAACAGGCAGCCAGTGCAGGGAAGCCAGTACTTGCGTACTGTGAGCCCAACGTGGGGTCTTTGTGAGAAGTCTTGCTGATGTGTTTTGATTGTAATAATTGTAATCTGGCAATGGAGGCTGGACTGAGGCATGTGAACAAGGAATTACAGTGATCAAGACGGATGGAGATAAAAGCGTGGATTAATCTTTCCAAATCTTGTAAAGATAGTGTAGGGCGTACTGTGGCAACCCAAGGGAATTTAGAGGCATTCACAAAATAAGAGACTCTGGAGACAGTTGAGAGGGAAAACAGAAAAATGTCTTTAATATGGTTTAAGGGAAAAGGGGCGTGGGTTAAATTAAAACTAACTTTTCCTATATGTCTTTGGGCCCTTCGTCTCCTCCCTAGGTAGGGGCCCTCTAGTTCAATTTGAAATACGTATTGGTGGCAGATGAGGTGTGTGGTTGAGAGAATCAGGCTGGCAGGCTGGGTCTCCCTCCCTGCAGCCAATTAAGGCTGATTGGACAGCGGCAGCCTGGAACCGATTTAACCGTGTGTTTTGTCTTTTCCAGTGAGGGGGAACCAGACGTGCCGACTGGAAATCTGATCTAAACGACCTGACAGATTTATGTTTATTTACATGGTGGCCTGAGTTTGATATTGTGTGTACTAATAAATCGGTGTGCCAGTCAGTGAATTCTTCTTACCGTATTCTGTCTCTGTCACGACATCGAGGTAGCAAGCTCTTGTTACACTATTTACTTTTGAGTATTTTGTAATGTGTATTAATTTAGAGTAAAACAATTAAAATGTAATTTGTATCAAGATACTTTTGGGAGCAATATTTTTGTATTTCAAAAAACTCAAATTGCTTTTTAGGAAACATTCCCTCCCCTGACACGTTTAGATTACATTACCCCCCTCACGCTGCAGATCTCCACTAAACCTCATTTATGAATTCAGAAATGATTTATTAAAGTCAATAAAGACAAGCTTTGGCATAGACTCCAAGAAATGCCAATGTGGTATTTATTCATGGGGTGAAGATCCCTGTGAATTGGCTGTAGATCTTACGCTAAGCTCCATTTAAACTATGAAAAAAGCTTATCTACCAAAAGTAAAAACGATGCTAATATCACCAGATAAATTCTGCATGCTAAATTCAGCTGAGCAATGTTGTCCGTGGATGGAGAAAACTATGCACAGTTTTGCCTGTCTGGCACTAGCTAGAGGTGTGATCTGGCTAACATTACCTAGATAACTAGCAAGTCAGTTTAGCCTGAGAGCACCATCTCAAGAAGAAAACAGTTTCTCATTCCAGTATACCAAATTAATAGCATCCCCAGCACAAATTATTGCCACTGCTAACATAGGTTTTTTAACTCCAGGTATTAAGAGGGCATAACTATGGAGTGGCCTTCTAGTCTCAATCAGTTGTAAGCCTTTAATCTCAGGCTTCACGTTAGCAAACTCTGCTCTCACTAAAGGCAGAAACACGTGTGTTTTCAAATTCGCCAATTGTTTCTGATGGCTCAACGTGCACTAACAGCGTCAAGTGAGGTATAAAAAATACCTTCACACATCTGGTCTTGCGCACTGCAAGCAAGTCAATTAAGAGCTTCAAATACCATGTATTATTGCATACAGTGTTTCGGGCCTTAATACTGACTAGTCATTGCCAAATTTTAGCCTAACCTTCTCATTGGAGGTTTTGAAGATGGCTCATAAAATGTGATTACATACATTTGGTGACAATTGATTGAAAAACTATAAAAAAAATTAAAAAAATAAATTTACTGTGTGTCTCATTTAGATAGATGGTCTATTCCCCAAATCATGATGCATTTAATTTTTTTTTTTTTTTTTATCTTAATTTATCTGACAATAAATAATCAGACATGGAAATCAACCAGTTTATCAAACACTCAATATATGACATAATGAACAAAAATATGTTCTAATATATTGTATTATTTGTATGCAAGTGTGAATACTGATGTTGATGAATGTAATTAGTTGTATTTGTAAGTATTTGAACTACAAATTAATCTATAGAAGGAATTTAAAAAAAGATGAATTAGACCAACCACAACTGTGTAAAAAAGTGTAAAAACACTATCTTCTCTAATTCTACCATGGAAGTCAAGGTAGAAATTGGACAGGAAAAAAAGAAAAAAAAAAGCTCATGAAAAGAACATCCTCTGTACTTTCAGAATAATTATATTTATTTTCCTTTGAAACCCCAGGAGCTGGAATCAAATGACATGCAGAAGTGATACAGCTACCATGTGCCACAATACTGAAGCAGTGTTTCAGTGTATTTTAGTCATCTGATCGTTTTTGCTGGTTCGAACAACCTTTGTTCCCGAGTGCTTAGGATTCAGACAGGTTAGATGGAGAAGCAGACCATTCTGACAGCTTGTCTCAACATTATGTTGGACACAGATATAAGGGACAATGGAGGAACAGCAGGGAAGGTTTAAATAAAAAAATGGCCTTGGTTAGCTGCCATCTTCTATGGGTAAATCCTTAAACAATGTCGAAATGTAACATTGTTAGGATGTTCTGTCAGCGAGAACTGTTTCCCTCATACCCTAAGCTTCTGATTACCTATGCTCTCACCTTCTCCCCCTTTTCCCTCTCTTTCCCCTTCTCTCCTCTTTTCTCCTTCTTCCTCCACCACCACAGGCGCAGTTTGGGGGGAAATAAGACAAAAATGTTACATTTTTTAAACCGAATTTAAAATGCAATGACATACACTGTTCTATAATAATAAATACAATGATGAATGAATGAGTATGCTTGTATTCTTTTCTCAAACTAAATTATTTCCCCTTGTGTGTGATACAGTGGTACAAAATGCAGTGGAAAATCAAACCAAACCATCCTATTTTAGTGGACATTTATGGAAAGTTAACCTTGATTGTAAATAGTTTCATCTCATCTTGAATCTGCTGCTCTGGAGCTGCGATTGGCCATTTGTGACAAACCCCGTCTCTGTTATGTTATGTGAACGCGTTCATAACCACCTTTACGTGATCCAGTTAGTGGGGATTTCCATTGTTTGTTTTGGTGAAGAAACAAAGACACCCTGAGAATAGTGAACTTGCTTCATGAGACAGGCCCCCCATACACACACACATTCAGGTTTTACAAATTTCCCACATGCACCAACAGATTTATATAATAATGGTTGACTTAGTATGTTAATAGGGTAATGCTACAAACCCTAAAGGATAATGGTTGAATACAACATACATAACATATGCCATTTGATGACTCTTTAATTGAAATCAAAATCCCCATGCATTACTATGAGCACATAACCTTTTTAGTATGGAGTGTCCCAGTGGGAATCAATCCCTACATACCATGCTCAGATGGAGTGTCCCAGTGGGAATCAATCTCTACATACCATGCTCAGTCCATTGAATTATATACACACTTAATGTAATAAGCCTCTTGCATAGGATGTGAAACGACACACAAGTAGATATAATTGTCATTCCTTAAATATCACTGAAGACAAATAAGAACCAGAAGTAATATCCACATTATACTGTATTTTCATGTTTCTGTGTGTGTGTTTCATAATTAGCTAAAAGTGAATAAGTATGGGGTGCCTCAAAGTCCCCGGGGTTCCTGAAAGGAACCATTAAGTGGTGGGGTTCTTGGACGCTCCCTTGGGTAGCTTTGAGGACCCTTTTTGGCGTGCTATCTGCCTCAAAGCCAGAATGGCATGGTTATTTTCGAACACAAGATTAGAATTAGATTAGAAGATTAGATTATAAAATGTATGTACACGTTTTTAATCACATTTCTTTGAAGAACTAAGAAAAAAACTGCCCTAAAGTTTATTGGAAACCTGGAAAGATGTTTTGCTTAATTCAGTTTATGAATTACTGTTTTATATTGAGTTAAAATCTCAGTACTGTGCTTTTGGTATTAGGTAGATGTAATTAAGAATTTGAAGGGGATATATGAACGTATACTCTTTCTCAGCTGAAAAGGCCTCTCTATCCTCGTGGCTTTTATAGACTTCTGTCTAAATTGAATCAACTAATTTTCCTTTAGGGTTTGTAGCATTATCCTATTAACATACTAAGTTAATTTAAAAAAGAAACATAATACATATTGCAATTTCAAGCATGCAGTTAATAACCTAATCCATTGAGTTTATCCAACTCAGTAATCACTCTCCATTAGCAGTCCATTCAAATTGACTGTGCTTAGTTGGGATGGTGTTATTATGCTCATTCATGACCATTAACAAATCAATAGTGGTGTGGTGATGGTGACCTTACGATCCAATGGAGATGATTAGACTGACAGGTAGATATACTCTATAAACCTCAGCACTGTTGCATTTTCCTATTGAAGCCATGCGGCCAACAGCCATATAGTAGGAGCTTATTATCATTATATATGTCACTGTTGAGAATGGACCAGGGGCCCAGGCGTCTTACAATGTTGGTAGGGTACACAGACTCAGCATGAAGGATGTCAGGTGCAAACAAAAAAAAGCAGTTTAATTCGCACAGCTGCCAGAAGTGACAAAAAAAACTTTGACGATGTCTATATTTACAGTGAATGAAAAAACAAAAGAAACAATCAAACTTGCAAAACCTATTAAATAAAGTAGAATAAGCGTTTAGCATACAAAATATCCACTCACCTAGGAGACTTGGGGTAATCAGGCATTCTGGATAATTACAGCACAGCCCCCTCAGCAGTCATTCCAGACCGGCTTCAATAGTGAAGTTTCCCTCCACATCACCTGGGCTAAACCATCAGGACGGCTAAACAAATATGGTTTACATGGCAATAAACATCTAAATATAAACTAATACTATTTCTTCTAATACTATTTACACCCCAGGGAACATGTATTAATAAAGTAAACATTACAGTTAGGCATTTTATAAAATTCTATGAAAATGACGCTAAGTATGTTGCATAAGCCTACAGAATATAATGCATCAACATGACAGACACATTTATCCCATGATGAATGCAGACACCACTGCTTCATCACAGTCACATGATAGCATCTTCACATTTATCTCAAGAATCCTGTCTCCCTCTGTTGTCTCCTCGTTGCTCCTAAGGGGTTTTAGGAGAAACATTTCAGACAAAGGTGATCACAAAATGAAACAAAATTGACATCTCCCCTATATCTTGATGTGCACACTAGTTAATATATCCAGTAGAAGATATTTTTAGTAGTGGCTAGTAGTTGCATGCTAACATTAACATCGGTTGCTTTGTTTTAGCAGTAGTCTCCTGCCAAGTTAGCAAGAGAGCAAAGCCAAAAAACAGGTTGTTTAACTGAGCTGATTCTTCTGAAAGCACACATTTAGCTTCACTATTGTTTAGTTTCATACTGCTTTCCGTCATTGTTGTTGCTTCGTTGACTTCCCTGTGCTTGATAGCCACAACCCAGTTCACTGTCGGCCACACCCCAAACCATCCTGAACATCATTGACATTTTTTGTCTGTTGAAAACAACTATTAGCAATGTACCTTGCATTTCTGGGCCCATTTTGTTGTTTGGTGGTTTATTTTATTATTTTATTTCAGATATCTAAAACATGGTGTCATTCCCTCAGAATATTTCTAGACTCCCCATTTTGCACAGATATTGAAGAATCATACAGGTAAAATTCATCAAAGAGGAAGAGAAATTTCTGCAATGACAGTAGCCTAAATAATACAATGCACCCACAAGATAAAAACACGCTCTCTTGCTCTTGCTATGCTACTATGCTATGCTATCAGGCATGTTCTCTGGGGGTTGCCCAGAGGCATTCTAGAAAAAGTAGGAAATCACTAACTGAAGTAGAAGTAGACAAGGCAGGTTGAGGGAAAGTTGGTACACCAAAAAGTAAATCACAATATTCCATCAAAAAATAACTCCTAGAATACATTGGACATCACATATTGATAATATATAGCAGTGTGAGAGTATCCAAAGGTGGAATTTTCCTTTTAATGTCAAAAACATTGGATATTGAAGCTTTAAATGAACTGTTATGCATTATGAGTGTGTATTTGAGTATTTTACAATCAGAACTAAGCACTGGAACAATCCATTTTATAACAACCAATATTTCAAATGTGTGTAAAATTAATCAAAAATTATCTTTTTGCTATGAAAGCAACCAATATTGCTGCTGTTTTTCAGTCTGCCAGTGAGTGAGCAAACATTGGCACTTCACAGCACAGGTAAAGCTGTTCTACACACAGACCCACACACACAGCTTGTCAGATGTGTGTGCAGAGGCGTTTTACAAAGGCTTGATTTTGCAGGGTAATTTGACAGCAGCTGCTTGAGTCGTGACTTCTGCTTGCACTGTGAATACCACCCAGCCACCCAGAGATACAGTTACACACACACAGCGTGTAAACATACACACACACACTGCATACAAAAATACATGTACTCCCACAGACCCGTGTCAAACAAACAGAAAAATGTATACACGCAGGCAGACAGGTGGATAGCAAAGGCCATAGATTCAGGTCTCGGCAACAATTACGTTTCCATGGCAACAAAGAGGAAGTTAGGTAACTATAGGGCCAGAGATTTGTATGGACTAAACGCTTTCGCTGGTGTCAAGGCGGTTCATGACACCCAGACATACACACACATACATATATTCACACACAGGCAGGGAGTCTCACACACACGCAAACACATAAAAAGATTGCACACATGCACATACACACACGCTGAAACACTGGCAGGTAGTAACTCGCATTCGCACCATCACACATAGCCTTCTATATACCTCTGTGGGTACATGCACACACACTCACGAAATACACACAGAGGCACATAGTGAAACACACACAAAGATACACACACATACAAGTAGGTGGCCCCTCACACACACACACAGATGTAACAATCATGTCTAGTCTGCTTTGCTTCCTCTTCCGCTGAGGAGTGACATTTTGAGGGGTTGGGGGCAAAAAAAGAGAGACTGGAGAGAGAGAGAGAGAGAGAGAGAGAGAGAGAGAGAGAGATGACAGTGATAAGGTAGGAAACAGACAATGTGGCAGACACTTAGAAAGAAAGAAAGAAAGAAAGGAGAGAGAGATGGAGAGAGAGATGGAGGGTGGGCGAAGTATGATGAAACAAAAGCAAAAGGTGATCGGATATGTACAGATACCCAATCAACACAGAAGGTTTAAATGAAAGGTACCAGACATAAGCGCCTTAGTGGCTCGGCTCCTTGTGGATTTTGCATTTTGTTCACGTGCGTTTCCTCTCACATCTCAAAGTCAGTGTGCAAGTCAGGTGGATTGGAAACTCTGAATTGCCTGTAGGTGTGAATGTGAGTGTTTGTCCGTTCGCCCTGTGATGGATGGCAACCTGTCCAGGGCGTTTCCCTGCCTTCTACCCAGTGTATGCTTGGATAGGCTCCACCCCCCTATGACCCTCAACGGGAGTACACGTGCATTGACAACGAATGAATGAATGAATGAATGAATGCAACTAAAGATGTACATCACTCCAACGCTGTAATTCAACGGCCTCATCCTTCCTTGACTTCACACATACATGACATGCCTTCACACGCCTTCATAAAAATAGTGTGATGAGGATAATGAAGAGGTTAGCGGGGTGTGTGTTGTGATTATGGAAAAGTAAAGCTCTGTTACCTGAGATAAAGCCTCAGAACCATTTTTGAGTAGACTCTGAGTTGACTCTAAGTAGATTACACCACGGCAAAATCAAGCGAGTGACTCGTTGTGGAGGAAGCACTTGATCTGCTACTAAATCCTGACCTGAGTCTCATGAGCGTCCCGACATTGAAGTGGATTTGGATGACAGCGATTTGGGGAGTATTAGCCGATGGCGAAGGATCGCTCCGTTTGGAGAGAACAGACAGATGATGTGCAACCAGATTGCAATCACATAATAAACTAACAGAAGCAGAATTGAGACAGAACTCACCAATAGCAGCACAGTGTCAGGTACATGTACAAAGGTGCTTGTAATTCAACCGACTTGTGAGTCAGATTTGCTAATAAAAACATTTTGGCTGTTTTTTTTTAATATGAGAGTGGCAGACTGGGGGGAGGGTGTGGGTGAGGCGTAGGCTGGATCCAGGAGAGAGTTGAGCTAGTGGGCTGGTTCTTCCTGTGTACAGCACTGGCTGCGGCCAATTAAGGCCGTTTGCAGCCGGGTCCTTTTGACCTCTGTGTGTGTGTGTGTGTTGGTGTGTGTGTTGGTGTGTGTGGGTGAGTGAGTTCGAGGAGACGAGTGAGTCGACTGTCCAACTCAGGGAGCAGAGAGTGATCAAGAGCAGCAGCAGCAGCAGTGACCGACCTGCTGATCTGATCTGTGACCTGAATAGGAGTATGATGGGATGGATACAGATTTTTAAACATTTAGTTAATCTTAATCAAACAGTTTATTGCCTAACATATTATACTCTAAGGAATAAGAGGAGAAGACAAACTACTGCATGTATAAAAGATACATTTCTTTTTTTTCCATAGCTGATTTATTGTTACTGTTCATCATTTAACAGCTTAGATTTAAGTTGTACTTTTTCACTTTTCGGCAAAGTGCCTGTAATATGTCAAATAATGGGTAGTTGATAGGTGTGACATTTCCTGTTCATGCAAACTTAAGATTAAGATTCATTTATTTGCATTTCGGGTGCACACATGCACTAACACACACAACACATGCGAGGGGAACACACACGCATGCAGGTAGGGTGTCCGAAATGAAATCATCTTCTGCTTTTATCCCATCCTAGCTGACCTTCCTCCAGGGACAGCCAGGAGCAGTGGGCAGCCCTTTTTCCTTAGGTGCCCGGGGACCAACTCCAGATGTGAATCCTCGTCGTGGTCAGGACAGGATGTTGCATGTTTTTAGATGGGGTTCTTTTTTTTATAGGAGGAGACCCATGTGAACACAGGGAGAACATGCAAACTCCACACAGAAAGGCCCGGGAGATAGAGTCAACAGCGCAGCGCAGAGGCAACAGCGCCCCAGGAGGGAATCCAACCCAGGACCTTCTTGCTGTG